>JAGDQP010022286.1:18493-30621 GCA_022664845.1 Lepisma saccharinum
AAAATGGCGACACGGTGTATACATCATAGTAAAGTGTGTTTCATTGCAAATCCAATGAGGTATAAACCGTGCTTATATTGTAATTACCGTGGAAGTTACATGTGATTATCTGCACGTAAATAACAAATTTCTGAAAATAACCCATTTTTCAAGGTCACGTGGGTGTCACGGGAAAATGGTGGGTGATGGAGAAAAACTGATTACATATTTGAATTCTACGTGAAAAGTTCTATTAGAATCAGGTATTCTAATTTCTGTGCCAAAATCTTGTTGAGTAGTGTTATTATCCTTATAATTTGTTTCCTGTCTTTAGTTTATTGTTGTCTTTCTTAGTGTTGTTTTGTGTACACTTTGTTGACTTCATAATTTCTTATACGTTGAGGTTATTATTTTTATGTTACAGCAGCATAAAAGTGTGCTGGGTAGACTTCAAATTGCAACTATTCTTCACTAGGGGGATTTCGGCCTATGACTCAAAAAATTTCTTATGAGGATATTCTTACATTCATTTTATTATCTTTTGTTTTTAAAGTAAGAAATATAGTTTTTATTTTGTTTACTATCAGGAGGATTTGTCATTTTTGTTTATTATTTCTTCTTCGGCACTGACTTGATTGGCTTCTTATTTAGCTTAAACAAATCGGACTCTGTTTGATTTTGCTGAAGGGAATCTGAACTTGTTCTGGATTTAATATTATATACAGATTTGGATGTGCTGTTCTCATCTTTTATAGCAGAGTACGCGAGTATTTTATTTGTGATGGTTTTGTTTTCTATTATTTTGGGGATTTAATATTTCTTTTCTAGAGGATTTCTCTTGAGGACATTATTAATTTCCTTTGTTTTTATTTGGATTCAGGGCACTCTTCCTTGATTTCCTGGGATATCTTGATGTATCTTCCTTGAACGTGTTTTTTCGTTGTCTTTAAAATGTATTTTATTTATTATTTTAGCTGGGTTTTGGTTTCTTTGGGTTTCTTTTAAGATTTAAATGTTTTCTGTTTAGAATTTAAAAGATCTATAGAGTCTCCTCTCTACTATGTTTTCAAAAGATATGTTTAACTTCAACCAAAGAACTAATCATTCTTTTTAAATAGAAAATCTCATGTCATGAGAAGTTCGGGTGTGTAAAGAACATATGCAAAGTAAACAATTGTCAGAATTAGTCGAGTTAAAATATAACGTTCTTCTACGGGTCAGGCTCCAATTCATGACAGTATAGTAACTACAAATACTATCATTCAGAAGATTGTTTCATTAATGGGATAGATACGAATATAATTAGCGCAATTACTCCCCCTCGTTTATTAGGGATTGATCAATGAATAACGTATGCAAAAAGGAAATATCATTCTGGTTGAATATGAACTGGAGTGATTAGCGGGTTTACGGGGATGAAGTTTTCTGAGTCTCTGAGTATGTATGGATTTCATAGAGATAACAGTGTCGGGAGAGCTATTATGATTAAGAAGTCGGAACGGATAGAGTAGAATTTCATCTACATTATTATTAAGTCCCAGGGGGTTATTTCAGCCTGTTTGGTGTACAAATACGTTAATCATAGATGGAAGCTGAACGCGAAGAATAGAGTTAAGGTAGCGCCTTTTACTGCAAATCTTCCTCAAATGCATTGGACAGTACTGTGTGTAAATATTAATTGCATATAGAATATTGGTAACTACTGTTGCTCTTTCAAACGGTATTTAACCTCAAGATAGAACCTAGCAAACTGTTACTGCTGCTATTACTATTAATAAAATGAAGGCGCCTACTCCACATCTTTGCAAATATAAGTAGGATCCTTAGTATATCCTTCGTCCTACATATACGTATAGGCAGAAGAGGAGGGAAAAGGCCGCGTTTGCTTGAAGTGTGCGAAGTAGTCAGAAAAAAATACATGCCAACAGATGTGAATAACTCAATCTAATGCAAGTTCAATTCTAGATGTAGGGTAATTTCGTGACATTTGTAAGTTCGTGATCATATTATTAAAAGCTCTCGCACAGTAACCAGTGATTGAATTGCTTTCATTTTCCTCAGGCAGATGACAGAAAGAGAATATTTTTACCCAGCAAGGTTGCGTCACTTTAGATTGCGACACGTGTTACCAGGAAGCTATTCTTTATGTAGTAGTTGTAGAAAAGTGAAGCTGCGAGGGACATGGAGCAAGGATGTAAAGAAGCTGGCCAAATACAGACAAATATCAGAGCCAAGTAAAAGTTACATATTGTTGCACATGAGTATGATCTTGGTAATTATTTAAAACGTTTGCTATGTATATTGGTAAATCAACGATGTGGGAGATATAGCCTTAGCAATTGGAGAGTCATTCTTAGTTGTTCAATGATGATAATGAGAAGCTCATCGTATGTACATGTTTAAAAATTCATTCTGAGTATGTTGACAAGCATATGCATGTAAAATAGATTTAGTGGCGTAGTTTTATGAAAGATATACAGTTTTCTGCCACTCTTTATGTCCTATTGCATATCACGCATTAACCAAGTTATCACAAAATAGGCTAGGTGTATTGTACAATCTCGTACCACAAATTTCCGAATAGCGTTAACTCATTAAGTAGAGAGTTTGCTTCACATTCGGGAGGTCCAGGGTACAATACCGACCATAGACCATACTGAATAACCAGATATTTCCCCAATCACATTGTACCTTTACCGCAGGTAATGGCCGACTTTCTCCTGTATCCTTTCCCCTACCTTATCCCGGTATGACCTGGACGAAGCTTAGACCATATGCTTGTTTATAAATTCCAATTTTGCTAGTGTTAGACCAAGACTATTTTTAAATGAAAATCATCCTACACAATTTCAGGACAAAAGTGGAGAGAAAAAGAAAAATTCGAGCATTTCCAATAAATCTAAAGTTCGTCGATGATGAGGTTTGGAAGTATGGGTTTTGTGGCTCTAACTACAAAGAGGATGTGCGCCGAAAAACTGGAGTTGAATGTGTCCAGTGCAGTTGTATTATTCGTATCAAGTGTGGTGCCATAAATCCTATAGTCAGCAAGTGAGCGTTTATATCTGGGATGGTTGTTAAAGTGAGAGTAGTAACAGCGGGTTAAGAACGAACTGATTTGTAATCGCACTTGATTTCTTTATGTCGTTAGGACGTATTCTATATATTATTCAATTTCTGTGGGTATTTTGCTTTGTAGCCAATTACGTTAAGTCGGTTAATCCAAAAGTAACCTAAACTTGAATTCGTGTCTCAGCTTCGTTACAATATTAGCACTGTACTGCCTGAAATCCTTACTTTAGTGTGAATAGTTATTTCTAAATAAATAGGCTATTACATTCAGTTAATGAGTAACTTAGGCTTACAGTGTTTACACATTCCCCTTTTTTGGATGCCATTTCGTAGCATATGCCATTGTTATGAATTAACATCACATCACATCAAATCAAATCAATTTGGCTACAAGTATCTGATTAATACGATGAATTGACGAGTCTATTATTCAGATACTCACGAAACTCCAAAGTATTATCACGAAAGTACCAATTTTATCAGAAAACAGTGCTTCACAGTAAAAGTTATATATAATTCATGTGAAGATGATAAAAATGTTAGTAATTTCTTCTAGGCTGTAATCAAAGTACCAAAGCACCTTCCAGCGCCTTTTTTCACAAGTATTGCAATAAGTGTTATAAAAGTAAAATATCGCAAAACTTTCCATGTCACGAAATTACCAAGGCTTACCCTAAAGTATATTGCTAATGATAAGACCAGGTACAAAGTTGTATCAAAAATGCTGGACTAGCTCTTAAGCGCACAACAGATGTTACAACAGGATTGCGCTTGCAATGAAAGTAAGCTGCGGTCTAGATAAGGCAGTGTGCCAAGAGACAACGCTGTGTTAACATCGGGAGTTGCTATATTGGTGTTTTTGTGAACATGTGTGTGAGGTTTTCTGCGACAGCATCACGGAAAAAGCTGGAACAATTAACGAACGTGATTTATTGTGTTAAACTGGGACATCATCGTTCGAGGTATTTTTACTAAGCTTACGGTAATGAGGAAATGAATAATCGCACAGGCTATTCGAAAGCGCAACAACGTCCTCTGAAGACGACTAGTGACCTGGGGGATCTTCCACGAGTATTACTCCGAAAATGTGCAACGGATTCTGAAACTCATGCATGTGGATCCTTGAACGAACTAGCGCAAATTGTTGGCGCGTCCGTAGGACCAGTACGGGCAGTCCTAACACCGAAATTGAACATGCACAGTTTGTACTCTGATTGCTGAACAATGAACAAGAGAAACACCGCGTTGTAGTGGTCTAAGGTCTTCGTGAGCGTGCTGCGGATGATTTATCCTTCGCGTTCAGTTGCATCACCGATTATAAGTTGTGGGTCTACGGGAAATACTCTGAGACAAAGCGGCAATTGCCGCAATCGAATAGCGATCATCTCCACGGCCAGAAAAGGCGAGAATGAGCCGCATTTCAATGAAGGTCTTGCTCATCATGTTTTTCAACATCTGCTCTTCTTCATCGCGAATTGAGCCCTAGGGGCCAGTTACTACGCCGTACTGCGGCGTTTGAGGGAGAATATTCGGTGAAAGCGACCAACCCCGTGGTGCGCGAAGAATTGGACTCTTCACGAATACAATGTACCCTGTCACCGAGCACTCCTCGTTCGTGAGTTTCTCGCCAACCACCAGTGTTCGATTTGTAGCGGGGGATGGTTGGGATTATCCCCCTCTCGGCAAAAGTTTTCTCTGGTACTTTCTACAGATATACCTCTAACCTGAGATGTGGACGGTCCCAAAATACCGTATAATACATATATAACTAATTCTTCCCCCTCTTTGCAAATTGCACAAATCGAACACTGCCAACCACAATATGTTATCACTCCCCCCCTCCACTACTCGTCAGAATTATCTCTTTCAAACTTCTTCCTTTTCCCGACGATAAAGCTGATTCCGCAAGGTTTTTCCACCGTCGGGCAGTGATCCCAATGATAAATCTAGGTGTACAAAAGTCGAAATTTTGACCACGATAGATTTGTTTGATAATTATACAGTCAATACTATTGATAAGTCAGCTACGTGAGACAATTATTTTTTATGTCTGCTGGGAGGGAGCAGGTAAAGAAGAAAATTGGCTTCGTTCGTTTTCCAACTGGGTGTAGTAGGCCAAACTCTTTCAATTGGTTTTGTGTTCGATTATAATAATATTTCATTTAATGTTGAGTCGTTATGTGGTGCAACCCAATTGTTTTAAGCTAGTGATGTGATTGACAAACATATCATAGAGATAACACACATTCACGATCAAGGGGCGTAATGATAGCCCCCGCGGTGCGGGGGTTATCCTTTTTGGGGGCTCCCTTTCCTCTAAGGTTAATGTGCTAAGATTGGACTGGGGCCTGTACTCTGATATTGCGGGGGCCTCATATTCTGCTTTTGCGAGGGGGCGAACTTTCCACCACGCCACTGGTACGACCACAGGATATTTTTTCAGGAGAGGGGGCAAAAGGTGCACAAACTAAAAGTTCTTGTAACCCTTATAAAAAATAAAGGATTATAATTATAAAACAAAAGTATCGACAATTCCACGAAAAATTAGCTGCATTGAAATGTTGTGTAACACAAAAGCACTTGTGTGAGCAGGAACGGCGCTAACTTCCCACAGTTGGGGAGGGGGCATAGGAGGGGCATAAGATTGTGTTGGGGGGCAATTCAAACATAATATTAACTGTGTAATGATAATACAAAATATTACATGTCATCTACAATTTCTGAGGGAAGCAAGAAGAGGACGGAGGGAAAATTTAGGGGACACGTTCCCCCTGACGCTGTCCCTGGTAACAGCCAATACAATTTTACAATTTCAAAAATCCAGGTGGGGCAAGGCAATGAATGTCCGCCTCCCTCTTTCCCATTGCGGGCGTCCATGGGTAGTATCCACTGGACTGGATACACATTTGATTGGTAGCTATACAAATTGAGCTAGTACTTACTTGTTTCCATCGTTTCGGTCTGCAAATCTGTTCTTTCTTCATCTTTCTTTCTTTTAAATTTTAATAGCTCGAACATAATATATTTAATTTAAGAATTAAATTACTTTCCTGGTCCTTGGTTAGTGTCTTATGGCTTAGAAACTATAGAATATTTTTAATTCATTACATATTTACATAGACTTATATTTAAAGCAATATGCCTCACTTGACACCAGGGTAACGAAACTGAACTTCTTCTGCTGGAAAATTGAAATTTGGTAGCAGGATTCGTGTGCAAATTGCAGCTGCAGGAAATTTTTAAAATGTAATTACAAGCGTTAGTACCCCAAAACACCCTTAAGTATCCCAATAAGCCTGAGTATCCAAAATGCATTTCCCTTAGAAAAAGAATGCTTCAATTCTGTATGAAGATCTATGGGAAGGTTGCGATCACATGAAGAGTTTTAATAATAAAATTACACCGTCAAGTATCCCAATATCGCGCGTGAAAAATAAACATCCCGTTGGGCTAGAAAAGTTAAATAAGACATGAACGTTCATGTGGAGATTGGAATTACAGTCAGAATTTCAAAATTGCAATTACACAATTACCCACCCCAATACCACCTTTAAATACCCCGATATACCCGAGTAACGAAACTTTACTTCCCGTTGATCTAGAAAGATGAAATTCGGTGCAAGGATTCGTGTGAAAGTTGGAATTACGAGCACTTTCTAAAAATTCAGTTATAGGTTTAAGTACTTTAATAACCTTGAGTGTCGAAAATACACTTCCATTGAGTTAAAAACCTGAAATTCGGCACGTAGATTTACGGGTAGATTGGAATTACGGGAAAATAAAAAAAGAGTTAGCCCGTTAAATATCCTAATATAATTTCCAAACCAAGGCATCTAAAATGCTTTGACTGAATGAGCTTGGACGTTAAAATTCGGCATGAAAATTCCGGGGTCTGTAGAAAGTTTGAAAACAAAATAAAATTTGCAATTGCCCCGTTACATTTCGGAAAAAATTTGGAATTTCTGGAAAAATAAAAAGCACAATGCCCCATTCCGTACATTAATAACTCGCTAATCCACTGGATACCAAATATGCACTTTCTGTTGAGCTACAAGTTGAAATTCGGCATGATGATTCGTGCCCAACTCAGAATTACGGAGAAATATATAAACATTCATTCCTATTATGTAAGGAGAACATAAATTTCCAATTACGCCAATAATAACCCCGGTTATCGCAGTGAACTTGCCATTGGTCTAGAAAGCTGAAATGTTCGTGAGCCATTCGTAGTTTCGGCAAATTTCTAACTCTTCAATTCCTTTCTTGAATTCCTTTCGGAAAAAATACACTAAAAAACAATGAATCTGCAGCTCCGGTTTAGTAGAAACGATTTTCGAAAAATGGTAATTTCTTATCTATTACACAAGACATGTATACAAGTGAGCGAGTATATTTAACTCAGCAGCGTAATGTGCGGTGATGTATGTATTGATCCCAAACTTATTTTGAAGGGCTAAAATATTACTGAAGAAACACGTCACCCATTCGGATCTCTGTGCGAGGACTGCATTCGGGGTTTTCGATAACATGATTAAGAAAATTATGACAATAAAACGTGAAACGTTCACACTTTACCCCAAACGGGAACTCGCCAGACAGAGAAATGAGCGAGACTGAGAAGGCCAGGATGGACATACTAACGATACAGGAAGTCCGGTGAGAGAGTCAAGACAGCGCTCGTCAAAGAAAATGCACTTTCTACTACATGAGAACTGAGTCATTTTGGAACAGGGTTCCTCATTAATCATAGTATTCTTCCGGAGGTTCAGATCACAGAATTCATTACACGATACATATTCGATGGTTCCACATGGTTTCAATGAGTGTTCATGATCAACCGAGGGAAGTGTTACTAACGACAAAGATATATTTTACAATGAGCTATATAGGTTGTTTCATTACTACTTCTGGATCAGCATTCACCGTGGCTCAGGTGGCAGCGTGTCTGAATACTAATCAGGCGTTCTGAGTTCAATTCTCGGCCAGGACGCTGGAGATTTTTCTAGCAGTATTTCCATGGCTAAGACTGCGGTGCACTCCGCCCTCTACCAATTTGAGTACGAGCGTGTAATTCACATTTCTGGGCACCTTGGGAGGTAAAGGTGGCCGAGCGTGGGGCTGGCCACTTAATCTCACTTCGTTCCGTTAGCCAAGTATATATGGAACAAAACATCCACGTCCACCATGCGCCGTTCACGGTGCACGCGCATCTCTCAGGGTATACCTTTATCTTTTTAGGAAGGTATACGAGAAAAGTGGTGGGAGATTTAAACACGAACATAGCCAAAGAAGAATGTTTAGACCTACTATTGGAAAATTAATTCGTCACGGAGTCAGCAACAAAAAAGGTGAATGACTTAGAACCTTTGCCGCAACGAAAAATCTAATAATAAAGAACACGTACTTCGAACACAAAGATATTCCCAAATACACATAGACATCTCCGGATGGCAAAACACACAACCAGATTAATCACGTATTAGTAGATAGATGAAGACATAGCACCATAATGGACGTTGGTGTTTATAGGGGAGCAGAAGGTTACACCAACCATCAGTAAGTGATCACAATAATACGGGACAAGCTGTGTATCGTGAACTGAGAAAACAAAAGAATAAAACATACTAGTGCCCGTTGGCCGAAAGAATCCCATCAACACCCCTGTCTCTGCTCTGCTCTAGAGCACATGCCACTATGCGAGATTTAGGCAACTAGGTTTATATCTTGGACAGGTTTCACATGGGACAGACTAGTTCCCATTCCTAGCCTACAGTTCAGGACCTATACTTAAAACCTGAACTGTTTCACCTACATTACTTATATATATATACGAATCCAAATTATTCTTACTACGTACTAACGACTTAAATTGGAGGTAAAACTATTAAATAATTTTGAAGTAAATGTCAATTAATAACTCGAAATCTCAAATAAGTTGGAAATCTTATTCGACATGAGTAATAATAAAGATGATACTAAAGGCCGCTTTAGACGATAAAATTTCTCGTACGATGAATCTTATCAAAAGCAGTGTGCCAGCGTAAAAACTAAGAAAAGTTATGCTTTTATACCATAGCATCTTGCCGTATTGTAGCATTCTCTCTTTCACACTCTGGCACTACTGCTAATCGTAAGATTCATCGTAGCATAAATTCTGTCGTCTAAAGCGGCCTTAACAATGAAATTGATGTAAATAAGGTGTGGGAGGCAACTCGTCACGCAGTGAAGAGCGCAGTCAAATAACGTGTAAGTGAGAGGAATCGACACAAAGACAGGTCTTATTGATGGATGCATTAAGCTTCATTAGGAACAAAAACACGCAAGGCATCGATGCCTAAGCAACAAAACCTTGGGAAATGCAAACCACTACATTTAGGCAAAACGTAACGCCACGTACGTGATTAGAAACGAAAAGCGATGATATCTGATGTAGAAAATTAAAAAATTAAGGAAATTATTAAGACAAACACAAAGGGATAATTTCGTTAAGAAAGTATTACTAGCCAAGGCTATGGATGATTACAAATTAACGTAGAGATCATTAGGTGGGTCAGACTAAAATTCTGGATGTGTGGAAAAGCTATTTTGACAAGCTTCTTAATGTACACACCGGAGAACAAACAGAGGAATTTTAAAAATAGGGGTGTAACATACCTCAGAATTGTTGATAGACGAACCTAGTTATATCAAATAAAAAATTTAAAAATCCAAATCACCAGGAGAGGACAACATCCAAACCTAATTCAATAAAGTGGGAGGAACGGCACTAATCAAGGAATTACATAAATTTATAAGTGCCATATGGTGAAAGAAAAAGCTTTCAAAGAAATCAGAACCTCAGTATTAGTTCCGACTGTAATAATTACCGCGGAATCTTTTACTTCCAGCATGTCACAAAGTATTAAGTAATATACTGCCAATGCGCCTAAGCGCATACGTAGATAAAAAATGGAGATCAGCTATGTTGGCTTTAAAAACATATATACTTTGAACCAGATTTTTGCCTTGCGATAATGTTAGAGAACAAGTGGGAATACAATGGCATGATTCACCTATTGATGAATTTTCATACGATCCTATCAAAAGAGAAAAACTATATAATTTTATGATACGATTTGGAATTCCGAAAGAAATCAGTTAGTAAGGATGCTCAGTAAACTCATAAGCAGAATATGTATAGCTAATAATGAGTCCGTGCGTTTTGCGAGAGTGCAATTCGCGACCATAAGAATATCGTGCGCTTTGAACCCTACGAAAATGAATCCTTCTTCTTGCGATCAATCTGCTTATTTTAGAGTCTGCGATGTCATGAACTGTTACATCTTAACTATGTTTATCAACAATGCTTGGTCCCTTGGAAGTCTGAGGTTCCAAAAAGCCAAACTAAGGTGACAGTTTCCATTCCGGGATCAAGCTTTAAAAAATTCGCCGGAAGGAAGCCGGAGCATCTCGAGTTTTCAAATGCAGTACGTAAATCTAGAACGCTCAATTAAGGCAGAAAACACTAAATAAGCAAGCAAAATCACGGATGGAATGAAAAAGGAAGAATCTGAACCTGGCTTTGTCTAACCTGCCTTCGCTTGCTACAACCAGTTCGGCATTAATTCATTTCTGTCTGTGACGTTCTGTACGAGGTTGGTTTACCACATCTATGTGTATGTGAAAGAGGAAATAACAATGAAACCCAATGTTTACCCAAATGAATTGGGAATCGCCGTGCCATTGGCGATAGCACGTATGACTGCGAATCGGTCTCAAATCCAGCCCAGAATGCTGGAAAATTTTCTCGCAATATTTCCAAGCCTGGCGCTCTGATGTGCACTCAGCCCATTATCGAAATTGGTACCAGAGCGTCCCTTGCATTCTTGAGCACTGTGGGCCAAGAATACATGGGGCGCTACATCCACATCCCCAATGCGCCGTTCAGCTATTAATCAAGAACACGTACTTCTAACACAAATATATACCCAAATACACATGGACATCTCTGGATGGCAAAACACACAACCAGATTGAGCTCGTATTAGTAAATAGATGAAGACGTACCACCATAATGGACGTTGGTGTGTAAGGAGAAACAGAAGATTACAACATCCATCAGTTAATGATCACAGCAGTGGCGGCTCGTGGTCAAAATCTTAAGTGAAGTGCATCCAAATAACTAATGTACCCATTCTCTATTCATCCCGAATTTCCTGGACTGACTGGTGTACCTGTAATGCCGCTTGTCATATTAAATGTTGATGAATATTTGTAGAGAAATTAACTGCTAAAAGTTGGGACCCACTATAAATATAGTTGAAGATATGACAAATTTCTCCGACGACTGAGCGTGGGAACAACAAACATGCCCATGTTAGTATACGCCCAAGAAAAATGTAGTACTTTGCTAAATTTCGTTTACAAGAAGTCATTCGGCAGTGGAAAAGCTAATGATTTTGTAGAAGAATTTTCCACTTGTAGAACAGAGAATAAAGTATTAGACTGGCATAGTGTAGTTTATACAGTATATTTATTGTTAATTTGTATAAAGGTCATTAACTGAGAATAGAGTACTAAATAACTTCCTAACTTAAAATTTTCAAATCGAACATTCCACCTTTTAAATGTGAAGCAGGAAGAACGGAATAAACTAAAACACCAGTTGCATGAACTATCGCAGCATAAGGATTTAAACTGAGACTCCTTCTTTTCAGAATACTATACTCATCGACGTAACGTTGTATTATTAATTTGTGGTTTGATGCGCACATTTCCAATGCCAATATTTGACGGATTCAAATGAATGTATAGTGCATTAGTGACGGGGACCGACCAGCCGTAACTCAGTTGATAGAGCGTCGGTTTAGCAATCTAAAGGTCTTGGGATTGTTCCCAGCGACCGCCATCCTGATTGATGTTTTTCGTAAGCCACACTAAGCAAATGCCGGGATGGTAGTCTACTTCCAAACTTGGGATGGTAGCTACTGAACGAAAGTTGCCTAAATGCCATGCGAAGATAAAATCAGTTATGAAAATGATATCTCGTGGAAATGCAAATGGAAAGAATAACTAGGCTTATATTCTAGGTCTTGTAAATG
>JAGDQP010022287.1:0-20530 GCA_022664845.1 Lepisma saccharinum
GTATTGAGTAAGGCAGGATATAAAATAAACACGAAGGTAATTCATGACGGAGATTTTACGCGCCCGTCGTTCAATCAAAAAGCCGATATTAGCAGGGACTGAGAAGAAAACAAGGTTTATCTTGGGTAGGACGCACAAAGCTTGGACCGCAAGTGAGTAATTACGTGTGGCGACGCACTGGAGACCAGTTAGTTTCTGAGTAGATCAACTGTTAAATTCACCGATAAAATTACGGTATGATTGTAATATCTTTGCACGTTACAGGGTCATTGTATTTTGTTGAGGGCACCATGAGGAAGTGACAATATGTATTGGATACTTGTCTAATCAACCTGTTAACTGCGTGGTGTCCAGAAAATGATGAAATATTGAAGTAGAATGCGGCACCCTTCCTGCTGTATTGTAAGTCACATGCAGCAACAAGGAATTATTTGATTGGCTAGGTAACACTTCGGATTTTAGTTCAATACAAGGAGTGCAGAATATGATAAAGAACAAGGTTAACAGTCCCGTTTATACTATTATTTAAAAGATCAGCTGAAGCAAGTATTGTCTGCAATGGTGACACGGAGTACCGAGAGCATACCGTAAAACACTCCCATATCGCGCAGAAATAATGCTATCGCTGACGTAAAGGCCTTAAATCAGTAAATTCCACGTACAAACTCAAATAAACTCACAACAGATAAAAATTCTTTGAAATTCCTAATTTGTTGTCCATCCTCTGTATATCACTCCCAATCAACATTACTGGCCAATGCTATGTGCGTATAGAGTTTCCACGGAATCACACGAATGGTTTATTAGTCCATTACAGGAATCAGTTTGTTTTCGTACTTTCAAGTTTCCAAAAATAATATGCACTCGAAAAATATGTTTGTCTGTTAATAAAGGTTTCTAAGGCAATACATTCATAATGGGATACCCCCTGGCATTCAATAATGTTGTTCTTACGAGGATGACAATAAATTTATACGTACAAAGCCATTGTTCGGGGAATAGGACACAAACAATCGTACGCTTCTTTATTGAAATTTCACTTTCTCACTTCCTGCTGTTGACTTCTGTTAATATAAGCTGCAAGCTCAGTCTTATTGCTTCACAATTATTCATCAACAATGGGATAAGACGATGATATCGAGTAGTTATCCTTCTAAATGTAAAAATATTTGACATGGCATCACTCCGTGTTTACATGTGACTGCACTGCATCACTTAGCACAAAATGAAAATGAATCAAATTAACAATAATTACACGTAAATTCAGTGTGGTAGCTCCTAGGTTTTTCTTCATCATCAAGAAGACTAGAAGGATTCCACCAAATACTGCACATACACCTTCACTATAAATTCATTGAATTAATGAATTGTACATGTACTAATGTAAATTTTAGTCAGATACTGGAGGACCGTTATATACTGAGGCGAAGGCTTTTGTTGAGATACCGTTCTGGCATTAGTCTTGAGAAACTGATTAAAACTCTGGGAAACCTCAGTCAGCGCGGTCGGCTGTGGGGTTTCAATTTGCGTTCCTCCCTATTAGCGATTCAAAGTCTGTGACGTTACCGACTGAACTGTGTTGACTGGATAAGGATACTTCATATGTTATAAAGTTTGTTAAATTTGGCTGATAAGTTGTGAAAAAGTATGAAGGAACAGTGACAGATAGAATAACAAAAATCGATCTCATAACCATTCTTATATCATCTTCTAAGAAAAGTAGATTTAGAAACCAGTGCCATGGAACGTATAAATATAGCTATATAACCACTAGGCCTGCTACGAAATGTTCTTGTAATTAAATGCATTATCATAACACTTAAAACAAGGGTAATTAGTATTGTTATCAGAAAGGCATCACAAACGCATACTTAAGCAGAATTTAATTACGCGTTCAGAGTGGGAAAAGTTATGTTACAAGTTCTATAAGGGGAAGGGGAGGAAAATAATAACATATAACATTGAAATAATTAATCAGAGTAAGTGTTTCTTCCTTTAATGTGAAATAATAAAATGAGTTCTTTAAATATCATAAAAATATATAGCGTAGTTGTGTATACGAATTTACATACTAAACACCTAATTCCGGTTGTTACAATTAGCCCCTGTCTTCATAATTTCTTGCTATTTAATTAGGATTCGTACACGATAAGCCAGAAACGCTGACAGTACACCACAAGTCGTCAGTAACACAACAACCGAATAAAACTAGTATGTATAGTGTTTTAACAAGATAACCGTTATTACAATATCCAGTTCAAAGTAATTGTTTCAATGTGAGTAATTTCGGTTATATATATATATTTGCTTCTATATTTGAACCTTTCCTATTGGGTTCTTAATTCAATAGTTAACCTTATTTCAACCTCTGTTTAACATTCAACACGAAAAGTATATTATGTACTCTTTCATTTCTCGCTCATTTTGACCCATCTTTATTTGCAAACATAACTGGGAATCCCTCACTTCCTTTTGCGAATCCCTTGCGCAATTGTTTTGGAGTTTCGATTTTGATATTTTTGTATATAACCCCTATGACTTCGTGTGTGAAATTCCACACCGCCTATGTCACGGCCCTTTGTGCTATGGCGCCTCAAAGTTCCGTGCCGCGCAATTTCCCAAAGGACCCTGCTTTGAGGTTTGTGTTCATATACTTTTTGTTTGTTTTGATGTGTACTTTCAACTCTCAAATGCTGTAATAGGAATTCCCGGACACGCTATATATATATATATGTAATTCACAGCCATATTAAATCCACTACTGGATGAGGCCTCTCCCGGAGGGAGGAATTGGTCTGTTGCTTCCATACTGACCAGACTTGTCGGGAAAGGAGAGGCGAAGCTCTCATACGTGATCGCCACTGTCTTTGTATATATACCGCCACTGTATATATACCGCCCCGGTCTAGTGGTTAGCGTTGCTGACTACGGATTAAGGGGTCCCGGGTTCGATTCCCGGCGCTGCCAAGGATTTTTTTCCAAGGCGTGTGGGTCTGGAACGGTGCCACCCAGCATATGATGCAATTGGGTAGCTGCTATGAGAGCATCAGAGTAAACGCAGACAACAGGTTAATGACAAGGCAGACTGACAGTCTAAGAGAAAAGTATGAAGAATTCTAATACTTTTAGGTTGATTTGAACGCCTTAAATGAAATGAAAAATAACCAACAATGCTTGAACATTATACAGTAAGTTAAGGATACAGGAGTAAAAAGGAAACTGAATTACTGTAACTACTTTCAGACAACAATGGTTCCATTCGAGAAAAAAGAAAAGTTTATAGAAATGTGAAGTCATACATAAGTTTTTACACTAGTCATGGTTCAAGATAAATAACATCAGAACATATAATCACGACATACTATTATTATTGCTCATTTAGGTGAAATTAAATTACATGAAAATCCAAATTGTAACTGCTCTCCACAAGAAAATGTTGATGATATCAAACACATATTTTTACATTGAATTAATATTGCTCTTTTTCAAAAAGAAAAGAAAAGAACTCGAGGCTTTCAGGGTCGATTTACGGAAATTTGAAAAACAGGTGTACAAAGCGGAAATAGAAGGAGACCTCTAAAGGGGGCTTCTAAACACGTGATAGTGGAAAGTGTGAATTTTAAAAGAAGTCCAAATGAAGAATAAAAGTAAGTAAATCGAAATTAATGATTGAACAGAACTGAAAGAGATACAAATATGTAAATTCGAGTAAAGATTGAAAGAACAGAGTATAAAACATGCGAAAGGAATTAGAAATGATTATAACAAAGACAAAAGAAAGATTCACAATGAAGAAGACCAATATGCAAAGAGTTAGAAAGAGATTGATGGAATATTTTAAATAGAATGTTCTTATTCAATGTAGGAGAAAACAGTGATTAAAATACGTCTGGATTTTTTTTTAATCTGGAGGGGGGAATGCGAAAGGATTTAGTTGGTCAAAAAGGTGGTACGCAGAACAGATGTTACGAAAAAAAAGTGTTAAAAATTATAATAAAAACTGGGTAGTTTATACCTCGTTTTGTTTCACGATAAATTTTCTTAGCTAAATAAGCAGTTAAAGGGGAAAAGATAGAATGGAAGAATATAAATACACCTTTAAAAATAGGAGACTAAAAGAAGAAAACAAGGCAGTTGTCAGGAGCAATAGGGATAAAAATCATCTGAGTTGTTTTTAGAACATTATTGGCGGTATTAACGGCGACGATGCTTGTAATGTAATATAGCGACAATAGATAATAAAATTATTCCGTTTCTTCGAGTTTTCATATTGGAGTGGACTAATATGGGTTCGTGACGGTGAGGACCCTGATCACATACATCAAATTAAGCCTAGCCATATCGACATACAAGAACCTTTGTGAAATGTGTTAGACTGTTTATTCGTGTAGAGTTTTAGTCATGAACATCATCCATCACAGTATCTCAGTGTGTGAAGGAGAAAACATCTTCCCAGAATTTCTTCTGCCTTGTGAGATGATGTTCACTGCGGTGATGTTTGCCAGTTTTTCCTAAGGTCATCGACTTGGAGCACGTCTGAAGAAAGGTTGGAGACAAGGCCGCGGTGGGTTTATATCTGGCCACCGATGGGGGCGGGGCGTGGGCCAGAACCTTGGCTGTTATTTCCGTGGTTATGATTCATAGTGCTAAGTATATCGTGGGCGGATGAAAACGCGCAAATCGCCAACTGGCTGTCACAATACAATAATCTGTCTCCCATTGGCGGTGGAAGCTTCCTTTTTTTGTCATTGACTAAGTAACTTCTCTATTTACTCACATATACAATTACACATGCATGTACTCTGTTTAATTTACATATTATTTTATAACTGCATCCGCTTTTCTATATGCATCTTCTGTTTCATTTCTAAAATGGTTTCGTTACAATGAACAGCTTATTAAGTTAATTATCAGGTTGAAAAATGTATATAAAATCTACCATCTGTATGACGATACTTGATAGAACTATAAATTTCGTTGGTCCTACCGATTTTCCCGTATTTTACGTTTTTTTTTTTTATCTATGAGTTCAACCACAGTGAAATTTTGGGGGAACTTCGATGAAACGATAAAATTATTGTGATATTTATCGACTCATTTCACTTTCCTTTCCAATTTTATCATTTCCCAGATATTTTTCAAGTCTATCACTTTAGTTTTTTTAAAAAAAAAGAAAAGAAAAAAAGAAGACCACTATTATAATCTCGAAACCATTCTCTTAGGTATCAAAGATCTAATTAACAAGGTGATCTACCCTCGAATTCCTATCATTTATGATCCATTAAAGTTTGGCGATGTTGGCAGTCAAGCGAAACATGTTTAACAACCCCGAAATACAGCTCAAAGTTTATTTTATATTGAACATGAAACACCAACCACAATGACAACAAATAGAAAGATTTGGAAACGGATCAGCCATGGCTTTACTGAAGGTACAATATGCGTGGCATTACCGTAGGAAAATCAGCATGGGTGATCGCTGGGCGACAAGGTCCAGCGTCATGACCTTGCGAATGCGAGCCTCTATTAACTGATCTATGGTCGCTTAGTAACTAATCTGTTGATACGCGTAGCTAATATGTAGCTATTTTGGACCAGCGAGGTTTTGGTCTTGAAAAGTTTCAGCCGCGAAGTTCAGGTAGGTGAGGTTTAAGCAAGGATGTTCTATTAGAGGATATGCTTATAGCTATCTTTTGTCCAGCGAAAGAGTGAAGCCAAAAAACAACTGAGCATCGACCAAGGCGATACACTTGATTGGTTAGCAGACAACTACTGAGCTTGCTGCCATCTTTGTTAGCCGAAAAGAATGTTTTTGATTGGAGTAAGTGGACTAACTGGGCGGAACTAAGCTGTGACGTTTACCTTCATATTCTTCGCGAAATTCACCACTTTCACCAACTTGCGTTTTCCAGACGAATATGGTTCCGTTCTTTTTCTACTCACGGTGTATTTTTCTAGTTCTAATTTCTAAATAATAGTTGTATCGAGGGTGGACTCTATAGGTATAAGAAATCAAACTATTGTAGCGACAATCAAACCATCTAAATTACTTTATGACGACCTCGATTGCCGTTTGGGCCAGGGCGCTGAGCCGCCCTTCATGATGTTACTCCTTGGATGTTACTGTCATAATTTTTAAGAAACAAATTCCACACTATAAAAAAAAAATAAAAAAACCTGCAGGTCGCGTAACAACGGTACATACACCGGAAAGCACTGTTGTAGTGAGAGAAGCCATTGATCGTAGATCTACAACACTATGCAACTCGACGTGCTGCATTACTTGGAAACACCTACCACCAGTGCACAACACATTCTTCATAATAATCTGAAATTCCCATTCCTACAAGACGCACGACTTATTTCTTTGAACTTCCTAACCTATGTTTTTATTGCATGGGTTGTTGCGATGAGTTCCCAACCGACTTCGAAACAAGCGCTGAGCTGGAGCAAAAGTATCATCGTTCTTGTATTACGCCTTGGTAGCTAACGCTCTTTGTTCTCCTGGCCACCTCTGCATGACGATTAAATGCTATTGGATTGTAAACATAGTGCCATTTGTCTGATTCCCTCACTACTACATAGCGACAACAGCGCCAATTTCAAAATCACCCGTTCTTCTGCCTGATCCTGTATTTACAAAGTGAAACAAAATTCGATTGAGAAACTTACTGAGAATATTATGTAGGCAAAATAAGCAAAAGGAAACCAACGTGGTGTCAAAACCTTCTATTTGAAGTATCTAAAAAATATGACTGTAAATAATAATCGAGAAATAACCAAGTGTTCTTTGTTTGAACATTTTTTGGAAACTGGCAAGTCTATCATTTTCGTGACTAACGTTACTAAATATTTCGACAATAAGTTGCCACTTTTTCCGGGAACTTTCTGAAAGAATCTAACAGTGCAACGAGTCTGCCTCGTTACATCCAACACTGACTGCACTTTTCTCACCCTCTCACTTCTTATCTCGCTACTTGTACCCCATTTTTCTCCCAAGCTACATTTTGAAAGTTTCCACTTTGTCTTTAATCTCGTCTGTGACGCAATCTGTCTTTCTGATCTGTTGAAAACAACGCTCCACACAAATATATTCATTAAATATTTTTCTCAATTCTCTCCTATCGGAAGTGATATGTCTATATTTTTTGTATCACTCTCAGTGAGAAATCGAGAATTAAGTTTGATTAAAATTTAAGTTCCTTCATCAATCTGGGTTTCTGAACTTTACAAAAATACACCAGAATATCAATTTATTTTAACTAGAGTTTGACCGAACATTACTTCGATATACACATATTTTTTAACGTTAGTCGCGACCTCAAATTCTGATAATCTTTTATTGGTAAAATAAATATACATGCTGCACTTAGCGTTGTGAGTGAACGAAGTCAACTAAAGATGCTTATTAATGTACTTATACTTTGCATAACAAACATCTATGCACTTGTCCGTCACCAGACTGTAATTAAATAAACAAACGGGACTCCGGCTTGAAGTATTTATCAACTGATAGCACCTATTTTTCGCACGAACTACGCCTCTTTTTTCTGAAGGAGCATGTTGAGATGTACCTGTTAATAAACAAGGACACTGCATAAATATAATCGCAAATTCTAATAATTGCCAGTTAGAATTTATCAAAGCAGTTTCTTGTTTCTTATTTTGCTAATTGTCTTATTTCGTTTTGCAGATGTGCTGTTGATTTATCTAGACTTCTAATTTGGTCTTTAAAATGACCTTCCAAGTGGTAAGCTATCTATTTTTTTTTCATAACTCCCATTAATGTTCCTCCAAACTTAATGTATCACAGTACAATTCTTCTTCCGTATTTAAAAAAAAAAGTTTTTTTTTCCTACTATATGTTAATTTTCTGTTTATACGAGGGCGATTCAAATGAAAACGTTGAAAGTGTGATAAAATAAATGCCATACACTGTTCGATTGTTCTGTAAGTTCGTATCAGAAAGAGACATTGTATGGCACATAACCGAGGTGGCTGCATGGCCGAAAACCTTTTTCTCAAGGAATTAATGTACTTTTCAACCGACGGAACAATGGTATTGCACATGCAGGAGTACTATTTAGAAAGGTAATGTAAGTGTTCTTTCCTATCCTTTCTTTGTTCAATACATTGCGCAATCAAGTATTTAAAGTTTTTATTTGAATCAGCCTCGTGTATTTTTATGGAAGTTGTAAAGTTCTGCGTATCGTTTGTTATGATCTAATTTGTTATTAATAGTAGAAGTGGTGTAAAATGCCTGTTGCTACTCCCAGAGTCATTTTCGTTCAAAGATTATTCTACTCGCGTTTATCTCGATCTTTATGCTATGCGAATTTAGTACTAGAGCTTTGCTAAGGAATGGGTTATTTTAAAGTTTTCTCTTAAAGAAACATAGACTGAAATAAATTATAACAGTGGTATCTAATCTCAATTTTCTTTTAACAAAATATATCACAATCTATGAATGTCAGAAAATAGAGCAATTACTTTAATGCAGAGGATTGGTATTGAAAGTTATTTAAATATGACAATGAAAATGACAGTTTCAAAATAAATTTAAAAAAAATGTAACGTTAATTTATGTAGTCAAATATGTTTTTAATAAAAGCAAATCAAGCTTCTCGGTTGTTCACCACCACAAAGAAACATCTTTATCATATTTTGCTGGGTAATCAGGATGAAGCACTTACTAAACTAACCTAAGCAGTAGATTTTCCTCTATGAAGTTCTACACTATTTTGTTTGGAAGTAGTACAGATTTCGTACCAAAAAAAATAACAACGATTCAAGCAGTTTTCCCATTACCTCAAAGTTTGACATTCTAAGTAAATGATTTGTTCTTTTGTCCCTAGCGGTATTAAATATTATCTCAAGAATAATATTGTGGAATGTAATAGAGAATACTTCCTCACATATGTGACCTTAACAATTCAAACATACTTAAATTTAACACTTGTTACGAATGCTATCTTACACATATGACGATCTATATGCGTATAGAAATGTACTAGCCCATTCCGAAATGTTACTTGTCATTGCAAAGCTATCTCTTTTAAAAAATAACAGTTTATTAGCAATTCAAGATATACATTATAGTAACTAAAATATATTACATTAATATTTATAAAACAAATGTCAAGAAATATTAACATTTAAATTATAATGAGTTAAATAACAGTTAGATTTCATAACATAACAGTAACTACTATAATTGATAAATATATGGTGAAAATTTGAAAAAGGCAAGTTGTCTTTCAAATAATCGGTCAATGGTTTCTGCCATTTGTGCAACATAAAGTATTAAATAACGATTATTTTCACTCTGAATTGTAGTATAAAAATTTCGTGTAGAGTATTGATGAATGGCGTGCTTATGCTGACGAGGATATAAATTGATTGTGTGCTATCAGATCCATGTGGTATAAAACAATATTAAATAAAACGTGCGAAAAAAAAAACTTTCAAATTCGCAAAAGATTTGAATGTCTCAATGTATTAGCAAGTCCTGACCGTGGATTTGTATATTTTTTTTCAAGCGAAGACTGCTCTGTTCATTTGAATAGAACTATTCTCTACCTAATTTTGAATCTTTGTCTTTTCCAAATAAACAAATAAAAAACAGTGAACTTGTTTTAATTCAGCCACAAATTTATTTAAAACGTGAAAAAAGTTGAATAAATATATTTGCTAAAAATTTAAACATTCAGAAAATTTACATCAATAGTAATACATACAAAAGATGTATAGTGTAATACCAATTCATGGACAAGTTTATCTAAAAGATTATTAGCATCATAATAATTAGTTTGCCAAATAGTAGAATACCAGTATATTCCTAGTTGTAGTCCAAAAACAGCTCATTAAAATGTTCTTGAATTTTGGCCAATACTGGCATTTTTTATAAGTATGTTACCTGAAAATTTAGAAAGCGTGTTGAAAATATCTGAATCATCAGTTTGAATAAGGAAACAAATCCAAAAAGCTGTTTTGTGGGAAATTAACAAAAACTGTATAATATGTATATTATTTATTGAAAGGAAATAATATTGTTACTGAATATTCAAAACGGTCTTCTGATTTTTTTCCTGTAGAATTAAAAAAAAGTTTGTGGATTTGTTTCCTTCTTCAAACTTATGGAAAAACGTCTGCACATTTTTAAGTGTTGAGACGTAAGAATGGAAAAATCGACCAGAAAATGAAAAAAAAAAAACGCAATAGAAACCTTCAAATAAATGTTATTTACAAGAAATGTATGCACAATGAACTCGAAAGTTACAAGTAGGGGCCTAAGTAATAAATTCATTTTTTTTCTACCCACTAACAGAAATTTCGCCCTATAAATCTGCAAAACTGCTTTTATTCCGTATCAGTGATAGTAATATTTGCTATATGTAAATATATGTTAACAATAGCAGTTAAAAATATCACTGTCTGGAAACGTATCTAAATGCGAATTAGTTATTCCGTCTGTGAAAAACAAGTTTAAAACAATATTTTAGAATGACCTAATTACCTGTATCCTGTTACGTGTGCAGTAGAGATATGGACGAAGGTAGTTTAGTTCCTACCATATCTGTTGTCAAACTATTCTATGTAATTATCGGAGCTTGGATTTACTGGCGGAGAAGAAACAGTACATCAAAACACAGTTAAATCAGGAAAACATAAAACGGTGGGTAGGGGGAAACATAATTGTTTCATGCTGAATTAGTATAATAACTTGCGACTAGCGACAGGAAGAGCGAGTCATCCTCGCGCATGCGCGTTACTCCTTAAGAGTAAATAGTACTTCCAAACAACTGCATTCAGTTGGCAATTTAGCGTATTGATAGCATGTTTGAAAGCTAATGCAAGTAACCCGGGATCGAAACCTGGTGTAGTTTTCTTTTCTTAATGAAAATAACGTTTCTCTCTCTATATATAAACGCATTAGGAAATTTAATAAGATTAGTGAACAAACGCATGTGGAGGTTAGATTAGTCAAGTACGGTATATTTTTTTTTTTATTATACACACGATTAACTCGTGTTTTCACAATACGCTCTTCCTGACGCTAGTCACAATTGCCCTGTAGTAGTGTCTCAAATACAAGGAACTCCTATTACGGCGGGATCATTCTCGCACAGGCGCATTACTCCTTCACCGTAAATGAGACTGACAAGCAGATAGTTTCCAAATATCAATTTAGTGGATTGGTAGCATGTCGGAAAGCTAATACGGAGAACCCAAGAGCGAATCATGGTGTGATTTTCTTTGTCTTTTTTAAAAGCATTGAGCTCCTGCGTAGCCTAGTCGGTAGCGCGCTCGACTTCAGTGCGAGCGGTCCTGGGTTCGATTCCCGGTGGGGGCTCAAAAATTTCGGTGTTGACCCAGCATCGTGAGAACAATTGGGGAGCTGCTGTGAATAAAATATAGTGGCGATCGCAGTGAGAGCTTCGGCTCTCCTCTCCCAACCCGTCTGGTCAGCGTGGGAGCACTAGACCAACTCCTCCCTTCGGGGAGAGGCCTCATCCAGTAGTGGATTGAATATGGCTGAGATTTATTATTATTATTATATAAACGCATTAGGAAATTTAATAAAATTAGTGACCAAAGGGCACGTAGAAGTTTGGTAAAGTCAGGTATGGTGTTCCCTTTTATTGCACACGCGACTGAATCGTGTTTTCTCAGACATTCGAAAATAGGCCTTCTTGTTTTGAGACGCTAGTGGCCTTGTTCCCTTCTTCAAACTGACTAATGTTTCCAAGGCCAAATAAATCATTCTATAACTGGCTATCGTTCTTTTATTCTACCTTTTGATGAGCAGTTATAAATTGAAGTGCGTCGTTAGTAAGAAAAGCTGAATTTCTAACTTTTAGCGTTTGTTCTCTTCTTCAAATTGCTGGTTCATTTTTTCTAAACTATGTCTGTGAATTTTATGGACTGTTTAATGTGCGTACTGTTTTCACTGCCTCAAAGGAAGAAAAAGTGTAATCGCAAAACCAGAGCTTTCCTTCGAAAGTACAAAGTAAAAAGGAGTTTCTCTTAAAAATAATATTAAAAAAAACTTTAAGTGAAGGAGTACCGAACCCGGGACCACTGAATCAAAAGCCCAATGCCTTATCCATCTTTTTGATCATTTTATTATATCTGAATTAGACTACAGAATCAGAATAAACGGAAAAGATTACAAAATACATTAAGTGCAAATAAAGTTATAGAACAAATTAAACAATAACAATTCAAAATAACCTATTTAAAATATAAATAAAATATAAGACTTTTTAAAAATAAAAACTTGCGATGAAGTTGTATCGAACCCAGGACCACTGCATTACAATGCCAACGCCTTATTCATTACTCCACGTAGCCAACTATCACCCATTGCTTTCTGAGAGCTCTTTATATCAATTCCGTATAAGGGTAACAGACGCTACTAATTACATAGTGTTCACACGTCATGGTTGTCCTCTCCGCAGACAATTCACTGCCATTTTGTTCCGTTCTCCCAGCAGCTCTGTTTGTTTGGAAAACAGGAAACAATGCGTTTTACCATTAACAAGCATCGGAGAAAAATAGCAGTTGTGCCAGTAACTGCTATTTTTCATCAGTTGTAGTAGTCATAGCAATGAAAAATAGCCCATGCAGCAGTGAAAAATAGCTGCTACGCTATTTTTGCCCATCTCTATTTCGCACCTATTTTTCAAGGCTTTACTAATGTTTTTTTTTGGTTTCTTTGTGTATTGTATATATGCGCCATCCCTTCCAGATATCAAATCCGGCATAAAATAGATTTTCACATTTTTGGCATTTATTGCCTTCTTCAATCTGCCGATTCATTTAATAGTAACTCAGCTTCTAGTGACGAAAAAGTATTCATACATGTCATTTCATATACAAAACTTTAAAGATTATTTTGTTGCAGGTAATACCTTGAATTGAATTAGATATAATGAGTAATTAAAGAACCAGAACCAGAAAAAACTTATGTATTAACCTTTCGAAAAGCTGAAAGAGTTCGAATCGATTGAATTAAATTTGATGCAATTCTTTTCAAGTTTGCACTAACAATAGTATAAGTTTGGGTTATTAGTAGATTAATAATGAATTATGTCTCGGATTTTGCTGAAGATGAAGTGCAAGGTGTAGCTTCCGGTTTTGTGCTTTGTGAGAAATGGGAAGTTTAGGTGGTCAAACTTGTGGAAAAATGAAACTTATAATGAAATCATGCATTGAAATTACCCACAAGATATCGGCAGATCTCCGTCCTGGTAATTTAGCGGCTTAACACAATTAGAGTTTGGGAAAATCCTTGAGTAATTTTAGGTAAATTCCAAATTTCATTATAAACATCTTTTAGTGCTGGAATTACCAGTTCTTGGAACGTCCTATACCATTTCGTTCTCATCTCATCTAATCAATTAACAAATTTTTTTAGTTCATTTTATGACCTCTTGATGCGTTAGATGTAAATTGCGGAGTG
This sequence comes from Lepisma saccharinum, assembly GCA_022664845.1. Classification (NCBI taxonomy): domain Eukaryota; kingdom Metazoa; phylum Arthropoda; class Insecta; order Zygentoma; family Lepismatidae; genus Lepisma; species Lepisma saccharinum. The sequence goes on from JAGDQP010022287.1 coordinate 13,466, forward strand.
AGAACATTTAAATATCTGGTAGAAACATTTCAATAAAAGTATTATGTAGAGTAAAAATAACATTGTATCGTCTTTACCTTACCGCACTATTCATAAACGAAGTAACAATGAATTTGATTTACCCATTTCCATTCATGCATTAAAGACAGACAGATTATCGTAAATATTAGAACTAGAAAGTTTACTCCGGGGAAAGATCTCTTCAGAAAAAAGGTTGTCTGTATTTCTTCGGTCTGAGTCAACACATTTTCTCTTGTCCCAAACCAACTAACATAAATTATTCAGTAATATGCTTTAGTAATATGCAAATTGTTCCTTGGACATTTTGTTGTTGAATGCTAGCGAATTGTTTACTTACAAATATTATTTTACATTTGGTATGCAAGCACCATACCAACACTGAATAGTTTTCACGTTATCAATTCTTTTTGCCACGTCGTATCAGTAAGTTCGTATAATGTTCATTTTGCAAATTTTAAAACGCCAAATATGACTTAAACAACAATGAAGTTTTTTGTGTTTGTTTTTGTTATTTCTTGTTAATTTCATATTTTCTGTTATTTCCTTGTGTAAAATAAGCAGATGCTACACATAGGATATGTACTCTAAAACAATAAATATATATATTTTTTTAAGTTTGGCAAATAAAATTTAGTGATAACAGAAAAATGGGCATTATATTTATTTTACATTAAAAAAAATTAAAGGAAACATGTGTCGATGTGACTCGCGTTATTGTATGTTATTAAGGTATGCCTTGATTTTTTTGTGTGTGTTCTAGCTTCCTTGCTTCATTCACATGAATTAAAATCGTGAACTACACTACGTATTTAAAGCTTCACTATAATTTATTCCACGGCCAGAGGTGCTATTTTATGTTCACGTCTTGTCTTGTTATACAATAAGAAATATTGAAATCATAATTCTAAATAATTGATAATTGTCTTTGGTGCAGTTCACTTGCTAGGGTTGGGTAGGTCACATTTTGGATATAGTTAGAATTTTTAATCACAGTTAAGGAAAAATAAAGATTATTTTGTTCCTGTACCGAGCAACTTTGTTTCGACTATCGCGATCAGAAGGTACGGGTCTACTGGACTTGTTCTCACGGTATCAGCCACAATCAGTTTTACAAGGAGTAGAACATATATTAATTATTATTATCTGATAGTGAGTTACACATCTATAGAATTTTACGGCGTTATAACTGTAAGCTTTTATTTATCTATTTATTTATTTACATACTGCCATGTATTAATCTTCAAAAAAATATATATATAATGAAATTACGCTCTATGATCAACGGGAACTTTGGTTATCATGTGCTGCAGCAAATTAATGCCATCTTTGTTCATAATGAACTATGATTATTCAACCCACAGACTTGTGTGGTACATTTTGAATCAGTGAAAGAGGTACTATTTGCATACTATGGTACATGGATCAATATCTATATATGTATATACATAAAACTGAAAATTGAAAATCAGCAAATCAATGGATCTCACTAACTAATGTGGAACGTGCTCTGAAATTTTACATACGGGTTTCCACCATCATGTAGAGTTCCACTAAGAACGGATTTTACGAAATTCACCCCCCGTTTTACAGTGTTACCAACTCAATAAAAATACAATTCTTCCTATCCATTAATCATATCTCCACCAAATTTTGCACGAATACGTTCTGTTAGGTACCATTAGAAAACAACTGTATGGTTGAACGTTCCGCCAAGATCCAAGGTTGTCAGTGTTACCAAGAAATCACTAATAAATTCACTCACGGAACAATCAAGAGAACTCAGTAACTAATGTGTAAATTTAGCATACTGTCTTCCCATATCATATGGAGTTTCACTAAGAACGCATTTCACAAAATTCAGTCAGTGTCGCCAACTTTTAAAAATAAACAAATATTTGCAATTCCTCTTTTCTCGTTCATCATATCTACATGAAATTTTGCATGAATACTCTTCGGCACTATTAAGAAAAGGCTATGGGATTGGCTGGGGGAAAAAAGCAAATTTTTCAGTGTTGTCAACTAATCACTAATTCATTTACTCACTGATTCATCAACAGAACTGTAATTAATAAGGAAATGCTTTGAAATTTTGTATATGGCTTTTTCCCGTCACGTAAAGTTTCGCCAAGAAACAACTTGATGAAACTCTTCCAGTTTGTCAGAGCTACCAACGTTTAAAAATACAGTTTTGCAAATGTTTGTACACCGTTCATCATATCTACACTAAATTTGGAAACCGACTATGCGGTTGTACGCTCTGCCAAGAACGCAAGTCGTCAGTGTTACCAACCCATCACTGAATAATAATCAACAGAACTAAATAATTAATGCTAATAGAGTTGTTAAATTTTGCATACAATCTTTCTCCATCATGTTGAGTTCTCTTGAGATAGGATTTCACGAAATTTACTTCCGTTTGTCAGTGTTGCCAAATTAAAAAAAATATGTCTGTGTTCCCAAGTCTTTAATACTGAAAATATTATAAAAAGAGCTTGATTAAAGTTGACTAGCTAATGTAACCGCTCGTTGGTGCGGAGTGAGTATAATATGTTGACAACTCTAAAACAGCTGGACCGTTTTACAAATTGGTGGATGACACTGGCATCTCCAGTGCACCGAGCACCTCCATAACCTGTCTCAGTACCTAAATGCGAATAAGCACAACGATATGGAAACAACTTTAAATATTGAATGTTTAGAGGGGATTGCAAACACCGACAGCTGTTTCCTCTGCGGCGCCCGGAGTTCTTTGAACTGTTCCAATACCTAATAAACATGTATGCCAAATGTGGTGAAAACCAATGAGGATACATTTAAATTAAAATATTTTTAAAACAATTGGCTTTCAACACTGAAAGCTCCGCTTATTCAGAATACCTCTACAACCTGCCCTAGTACTAAGGAACAAGGAAATTTTTTTAGAAATTAATGCACTTATGTAGTAGATTTGTCTAAGTAACATACATATAAACTATAATTTTTTTAACGTCCAGAAGCCTTAATGGCAAAACATTAAATTTTCTAAGTTGGTAACCCTTAAAACAAAGGTGGTTTCGCGAGGAGTGTAAAAGCAGATAATAATTTTTGTAGTGTGCTGACTGGTGATGAGTATTTGTAGCAAATTTGGTTAAGGCATGTCAGAAAAGCCAAAACAAAATTTTATTGATATAATAAGGTCCGAAGTTCGGTAGAGATATATTGAATAATGTTTGAGAGGTATATAATATGGTACCAAAACTAAATTTAAAAATAGGTTGGCAACACTAACAACTTAAAAGGTTGCTGGGTACTTAGCACCACAGTCGTTTTCTGTCGAAGCCGGAGAGTATTCATGCAAAATTTGGTGTAGATATGGTGAATCGAAGCATAGGAAAAGCTTTTGCAAGAATTGAATGTTTAAAAAGTTGGCAACACTGGCAACTGCGATGAATATTGTCAAATCATTTCTTAGAGATACATGATGGGAAAATTCCGTAGACAATTTTTCACAGCTTATATTCACATTAATTACTAAGGTCTGTTGATGATTTCGTGAGCAAGTGGATCAGTGATGGGTTAGCAATACTGGCAACTTGTGTTCTTGGTGGAGGCAACAACCCCACAGCCATTTTCTACAGGTGGCGAAGAGTATTCATACAAAATTTGGTGTAGATATAATGAAAGGAGTAAAAACATTTCCAATAAACGCATTTTTTAAAAGTTTGCAATACTGACAAAGGAGGGTAAATTTCGTAAAATCCTATGTCAGGGAAACTCAACATATTAGAAAAAGATCGCATGCAAAATTTCACAGCTTCTATCAATATTTGAGTTCTGCTGATGAATCGGTGAGTGAGTGAGTGACTCTCTTGAATTGGCAACGGTGAAAACATGGGTTCTTGGCAAAGTGTGCAATTACCAGGGTACATAGTCGTTTTCTAAAGGTACCAAAGATTATTCATGCAAAATTTTGTGTAGATATGGTGAGCGACGTAGAAACGTGCGCAAAAACTGTATTTTTTAAAAACTGTCAACACTGGCAAACTGGGTGAGTTATGTAAAGTCGTTTCTCAGCGAAGCTCTGCGTGATGGGAAAAGACCATATGCAAAATTTCGCAGTTCTTTTCACATCCATTACTGAGTTCTATTGATTATTCCGCGAATGAATGAATCAGTGATTTGTTGGCAACAGTTAAAAATTTGCTTCTTGGCAGAGCGTTCAACACCACAGCCTTTTCCTTATGACGCCGAATGATATTCATGGAAAATTCGGTATAGATATGATAAACAGTGTAGAAATATTTGGAAGAATTGTATTTTTTTTAAAGTTGGCAACACTTACAAACTGGACGAGTTTAATAAAATAATTTCTTAGCGGAACTCATGTGATGAGAAAAGACAGTATGAAAATTTCACAGCTATATCCTCATTAATTTCTGAGTTCCGTTAATTGTTCCATCAGTGATTTGTTGGTAACACTAACAATTTTGGATCTTGGCGGAGTGTTCAACCCCACAGCCTTCTATTTTGAAAAAATGGGCACTGATTAGAAAAGGGGTAAATTTCAGACATATTGGGGCACTCCCCTACTTGGAATTTGCACCACTAGAGTGTAGAAATTGAGTTTTGTGGTGTCAGAGATGCTTCAACTCGCCAATGTGTTATTCCATGCCGGAAATGAAGCAGAAGTGACTTTTTAAAAATGCATCATAAAAGATATACCTTTTGTACACTTCACACTAAATATTAGCGTAAGAATATCCAGTTTCTCTCTCGGGACCTTTCAGTTGAAATGGGCAGCTAATTTTTTGTGTATGGCCTTTCAGTATGACCTTTATTCTCCTAGCGAATTGTCAAGGTAAGTTTCTTTGTGATCTTATTGACGGTTTTCTTGTAAGGTTGATAGAGACAAAACATGGGCTCCACAGTTGTGCTGTAAGTCATGTGCTGAGAATCTTAGAGATTGGTTGAGGAGCACACTTACCTCTATGCCATTTGCTCTACACACGATTTGGCGTTAACCACATGCCCATACAAGTCACTGCTATATTTATATAACATTATCTGCCACTTCCATATCACATTATTGGTTTGCCTATTTCTCAAAATCGAAGCCTGATAGAAAGAAACGGATTTCACTGTAGTGATCAGTCACACTGATACTATGATACTTGCATCAAATTTCTCAGGAAAGAACTAAAAGTTGAAAAATTGTTACACAGTGTTATTTTTTGGGCACCTGCGTAGACTGCGTTGGACCCACACCGACATGAAACCAACACTTTAGAGAACCGGCGTTGGACCAACACAGATTTTTGCCCTGGAGTGTTCGTCGTACGCCGGTTCTTGCTGATTGAGAGGCTGTTTGGTCGTACGAAGTGTTGGTCGAACGCCGCATTCCCTATAAATTAGGTCCAATTTATTTTTTCCTATTTTCGCCTGTTTCAGTACATAATTATTTGTGTACACTACTTTTCGTAAAAGTGCCTATCAATGTATATTTCCATACTTTAAAAAAAAATGTTATATTTTCACAACCAGTTCCTCCTTTTTTTCGTAGAAGATAAAAACCTAAATGAGTCTTCTTCCAATTCCGATAAATGGAATATATCAAACACTAGAAAATCTAAAAATTTTGCTATAATATGGCCCATAATATGAAGAAATGCTCTATAATATGTGCCTGCCATATGATATCATGTGAAGTGAAGAAGTGTCCAAGAAAGTAATGAAAACTTATTTTATCAAGTATTTTATAATATGAAGTTTCTTTGCAAGAGATGTTAGCTACATTGGGTGTTTATTAAATCACGATTCGATGAATTATGTTATTTCTATTTTCTGGTCTATAATTCTACATGTATGCATGCTCCGTTTTTATTATTATAATTCCTACTATTTAATTGCAATTGAATCGGTACTTAGAAGAAGAAAATAAATCCAAAAATCTGTTTTGTGGGAAATTAACAAAAACTGTATAAAATTTTCTTATTTATTGCAAGAAAAAAGCTGTTTTTACTGGATATTTAGAACGTTCTTCTGATCATTGTGTACTACTCAGACAGTTTCCAACTATTGTAGTTTTTTCTGGTAAAATTTAAGAAGTGGTGAATTTATTTCCTTCTTTCAACTGATGGAAAAATCGACCAGAAAAATGAATGAAAAAAAAACGCAATAAAACCTTCAGTTGAATGTTATTGAAACGAAATTTATTCATACTAAAGCTACAAATAAGTAATAAATTTGGAAATTTGGAATAAATGCGAGTTATTTATTCTTAACTGTGAAAAAGCTGTACAAAAGCACAATCCCATACAAATATGGTAGGTTTTGGCAGGGGCACAAGACAAACGACTGTGCCCGACTCAGGCGCAGTAATTCGTAGATCCAGCGGGTGTTCATCTCTATCAGTTTGACACAATTTTGTTCTTGGAAGTTTTGAACCACGCAAAATAAATAAAAATATAAACCTGACCCAGTACAGTGACTACTGGATTTTCAGTTTGGGGGTTTAAAGCCAACATTGGAAGGATTTAAAATTTTAGAGTGTCTATTGATATTTTACAGTAAAAATTTAATGCTGGAGGGGCGGTACTCGAGATATTGGGAGCAGAGCTGAAACGGACCGGATCACCGGGTCTAGGCTTCAGACCCGGTAATCCGGAGTTTTTAATTATTTAGTTGCGTTTGAACAGTGTTTTTTGTCAGGTTTGATCAAGACTGGAGACGTTATCCCCCCCCCCTTCGGATGCACGAAAAATACGACGCCAAAATTCGAAGTTATTTATGTTTTCCAGACCGAGCCAATCGGGTCGAGTTCCGAACCGGGTCAGCTATGTTCGGGACGGGCCGGGTCACCAAAAATGACCCGATTTCAACTCTGTGGGTTCTGGCAGAGTCCCTGACGATATTCTCAGGAGATTATTATTCCAAATGTCATGACTGGAGATAAATTATTTTGACATTGTTTTCTTGTTTGAAACGTGATGAAAAATTTATCTAACTTATTTTCTGACTTATGTCAGTTAAGTATATAAAATTCGAAAATTGGAATTCTCTAACCGA
>JAGDQP010022288.1:543-30620 GCA_022664845.1 Lepisma saccharinum
ATGGAAATTATACAAGTGTACGCTCCAACAACCTCGCACCCGGAGGTTGTTGGAGCGTACACTTGTATAATTTCCATACTGTATCTCTTGTTAATTTTTATTACTACCCGTGCGATTCTATCTGAAATTCCTTCAATTTCTGTGATTCGTGACTTCAGGTCTTTATTAATTATAAAGCCAACGCCTGTCGCTTTTCCAGTTTCTGTTCCTTTGAAGTAGAACGTGTGCCCTGAAGGTAATGGATATGGAAATATATATATGTACGGTCAGCTCTAAAACTTTGTATGAAGTCGTAAAATTTCTTCTCGAAATTATTTGGGAATGGATAAACCAATTAGAGTACAGTCTTTTATAACTGTTGAGTCGCCATAATCTATAGACGATACCGTACATTTTGCAAGGTGCGAGGTATTCAAGAAGAAAAAATTTGGAATTTTGTTTACTTCTATTGACGGAATCTTTTAAGAAGATCAAGGAAGAAGTAAGCTCCAAACCCGTAGATTCTTTATCTTATAGTGAGATAGAAGCAGCTAAGATGCATAAAAGTAAATTCGTGCTCATAACTTACTTTGAACATAACACTAAATTTGAAAAGAGAAGGAATGAACAACACTTTAATTGGCATTTGAAATGACCAAAGATCATACACACTTACAGAAAGAAATGCCACTTTCCTCCAGAATTGAAATAATAAGAAAACACCACTAGAATTAGTATTATCAGTACTTTTAAGTAGTCAAACTTTGAACATGTCCGCAGCAAAATACGAATATCTGTCGGTCATTTAAAATCAATGCATGTCAGTGAAAATAGTTAACCCTTACTATCCTCCTCATTGCCCACAGCTCCTGTACTTTTAATCCTGTATAATATGATTATTTTAACTTAGCAGGTCCATTATTATATTCGTTTATTTCTATAGACCAGTAGGCAACGACACTCACGGTAACCTCCTGGTGCCGACAAATGGAAAAATGTTTATAAATATAGCAAGTTATATCTGTAGCCTACTTCCTCCAATAGTGTAGGATTAACTGTGCCGTGAGTGTATAGTGATGGATAACTATATTAATTGTCTTTATTTCTAAGCATTTCTGTATATATGCAAAAGATAGAAAATGAAATTTAGACATAATTATCTCATAACTCTAAATAAAGCCAAATGCGATTTCTTCAAAATATTTGGTTTTGGGGAAAGAACAATATATCCTGAAGAGTTATATATTCCAGCACTTCCTTTAATCAATCCAGGATGTATAAAGAGCAGGCTTAATCAACTCATGTTCGTGCACGCGATTCTTCAAAGAATGGTCCGCTGAATGCTAAAGAATGGTGTCAATCTGTAATGGTGCTGTGAAAGTGCCATGTCAAATAAATAACAATAAGATGCCTGGTCCCTTGTCAATGTTATGCATGATGAATGTCAATCAGTAATTGCATGAGTATTATGTTTGTAAACGCTTGCTTAATGTAATTGTTTGGGTCAATGCGGTAGAACGTATTTGTGGCGTGAAGAAAAAAGTTCTCATTATTAAGCAATCAAGTTCAAATGGTTAATGTTCTTCTCTTTGCGTAAATGTCACTGTGCGGGGATTTATGAGGCTGTTACTTACTGTAATTTTTAATCGCCTAATGGACAAAAGTTTAACATGTGAAACAAGTTGACTTCTTAACTGTTATTAAATGTCTTGCACTTATTCGGAATTACCGACCTATTATAACTCTCTTATGTTATTTCCAGAACTTTTCCTCACCCATACAAGGGTGATGTGAGGTTAGCACCTTCAAAACCAGGTTCTGGACGACTTCCTTTTGACATACTTTCCTCTGTCTTATTCAAATATGCCTAAAGAACATCAACAAATTCAAAATTCAAATCTGTTTGAAATGTTGCTTGGTATTTCAGATTCGATTACTAAACTTAATAACTTTTTAGTAGAATATTAACTCTTAAAATAAATAATTTGGAACACGATAGTTTAATTTCACTAAATATTAATTACAGAAAGTAGCTACGAATTAAATAGTAGGATTAAGTATTTAGAAGTTTGCCCGAGACTCGATAAATGTTCATTGTTTTTAAAAAATGGTGAAGTATTACGTAAGGATTCAGGGGACACAGGGTTCAAGTTTTGCTTATTTTTGCTGAAAATGGGAAATCAGTGCAATGCTTACGAAAAATTCGCTTAAAAACTATAGACTTAAAGGTTTAAACAGCTTTCTCAGATACTTAATAACGATAAGAAATTATACAAGTCTTACGTGAGTACAAAAAGGTGGGGTCGAATATATGTTTAGTTTTGCTTACAAGGAGGAAGGTATATAAGCAGCTATTTCTCTATACCAATAATTTTCGACACGTTCCGACCTAAAAAAGCATTTCTTTTGATATCATCGTTGAAGAAAGATGCTCTTTTTTTCCTAATTTTCGAAAAATTATTGAATATTTCAGAAATGCTTAGAATATTCTAGAACATTTCATAACTTTTTAGATTACTCTATAGCACACAGCAAAAACATGTGTAATTTGTCAAAGGTTTCAAAAAGAGTATTTAACTTCCCAAGTGAAAATAATCAAAACTTAATCGCTAATGATTACGGGCGTCGTAACAGCACATATTATTATAATATATTTTCTAAGCAATTATAGCAAAAGAGTAGATCCGATTACTTTATAAACGATGAAAATATAATGCATTATAAACGAAGAAAATATAACAAACTCACAGAACTCACATGTTTCATTTAATACATAGATCTGAGTTACTTAAACTTAATACAAACACTTTTACCACAATATACATGTGGTGAGCTTTTGTATTATATGAGAAAGCCAATAAGAATATAATTTTGAAATATAAAACTGTTTGTTTGCTATTACGTTAGCCAAACTCTTAGCTTTCAGAAGATTCTTAAGGTCAATAAACAGCAAAAAATATAGTTTCCCCATGCGTAAATTGCCCCTAAACAACTCGGGCCGAAACGTCCAGCAGCACCCAAATGGCTTCGTGCCCAAACGCCCTGCCACGGGGTAACCAAGGTCTCTCACGTCAGTTAAGGTTAGTTCTTTATTTATGCCAGCTTTAGAGTCACAAAATTTAAAACACACCAACAATTCGAATCAGTGAAACCAGATCTAAAGTCAGGTTCTCTCTTTCAATGAGGTGCTTGCTTAAATTCTTAAAATGGAGAAAGCTAACCACTGAAAAGACGATATTACAAGGAGCCCCAAATACGAAATGAGTTTTTCTATATCAACTTTCATTGACGCAATAGCGTAAACTTGTGACATGGGGAAAGCTAATCAAATGAAAAGGCCTGCCAGCTTTATAGTTACAAAATATATATGGCATGATGAATCTTAGTCACACCAGGCAAATCCGGGATGGCACCTCCAACATAGGTCCTGGTCGACACCTTCCCGAATCCTTTTGCCTTCCTTATCCTGGTCTGAGTCTTAAATGCCTAAAGGCCAGAAATAAAATTGAATTAATTTCCTATCTAGTTGCTTTAGTTAAGACGGTTACACGATTTTTAATCACAAGGTTAATTAATATATATATATATATATATATATATTTAAAAAAAAGATCCTTATATTTAAATTTTGAGTTGTTTATCGTCTTTAGGTATCTTCGACTCAGACTGACTTGACATATTTGAGTTAGGAATAATTCAAAGCTCATGTGTCACCTGCAAAGCATATGTAACAGACAGCTGTTGTTCCACGCAGCCCTGTCTCATGCTAAATTTAAACGGAGAAGAGACAATCCCTGTAGTTCTCCTTATTTATTGTCTTCGGTTGGTGAGTGGTAACGTTCCTTACTTTCTAACTAAGATATCTCGTATTCATTGGGAACACAAGTGATTATAAGCCCACATTTAACAGATGGTTCCATCCTTAGAACATCATGAGAATAATAATCGGCTACTTCCCCCTATACGTTAGAAATGTGTCTATTTCAGTAATTCTCAACCGGTGTGCCGTAGAACATTGATGTGCCTCGATGACTGACAGAGCAGTTAATCTAAAGAAATTAATTGTCAATAGTCTGTTGATCTGACACTAGCACACGGCCGAGGATTCTCGTTGTGTAGTCAGTTTTTCCTACAACGGCAAAAGTTCTGGAGTCTATTCTATTATCACAACCTAGCAGAGAGCTCTTGACGATTGCACTTGTTGGAGGCTTCTACTACTTTCGAAGCTTCTACTCTCTAAGGTGATGCCATAATTGAGTAGGATTACAGGTGAACCGCGGAACAGAGGTAGGACTTTCGGTGTGCCGCGAAACATAACAGGCATAGAACGGTTTTGTTTTACCAAATTTTCTCGGACATTCAAGGTCGAATCTAACAGGATATTCCTGAAATATTCTGTGCTATGTGGGTGGTTAATGAAGATAGAGGGGCCGAGATAGGGGGGGAAATGCGGGAAGGTGTAGACCAAGGCCTAATTTGGAGGTACCATCCCGGCATTTTTCTCGTAGGACGGAGGAAAACCCTGGAAAATTTCAGTGGTAGATGGCTGCTGGGATTGAACCCAACATCTCCCGAATGTTAAGCCACCGCTCTACCAGTGATCCTCGGCCACTCGGTCGCAACTTCTGGAGTTTAACGATGACATGGGTGACGGAGGTTTCACCCTTATTTATTATCCAAATAGAGATCTGCATTCGTGCCCTATCTCGGCCCAGCCAGGCCCGATTCTACTCCCACACTTTCCGGATTGTTCCGAACCACACGAAAAAGTTGGTAGTTTTGACCTGATGTGGTTGAAAAACGGGCTACGACCCTAATAATCCACTTTCCCGCCCTGCCCGGTCAGATTTTTCGTCGGGCTTGGATCGAGCCCAAAAGTGCGGATGTAGAATAGGGTCGAAATAGGGTCCGAACACAGGGCTCTGAAAGTCCCATTCCCACCTTAAGTTTATTATTATAATTGCTATTATGGTATTTATTGTTTGATTATTATTTTCTTATTTGTTTTGTTTTACTCATTTATTTACTTAATTCTTCCGGTATCAGTGATTCAGTCAGACGCTGTGTAGAGGTGTCACACCCCAAATTGGCGAGAGCACCGCAAACTTATCTTTTAGGTCGAAAATCGATAAAACCGAACAAAACTTTGCTTAAATCCTATCAATTTCGATTTTACACCCGCAAACAGAAAATCCTGGCCGAATCCCTGACCAGTATACAAACCGTAAACGGTGGCTTAACACCCAAAACCAGGTTTTAAAATTGAATTTAAAAAGGATTGATTTACTTTTTTAAAAAAAGAGAAAGAAAAAGATAAATAAACGCGCTCTTGCTTGTCACAAACTTACAGTAGAAACCACATTAGCTAATTTCGTTTATTTTGTTAAACGTAGGAGATGAACATTTCATCCTGCATTACACTGTACAACCATTCTGCCCAATATAGAATGCGGCCCAATCACATTTTATCTCATACACTCCCGGTATCTTTAGATTAAATGTGTCCTTGGGGTTCTGAGGAACTGCTGTATTTTCTTATTTGGAACAAAAGCACATTGAATATTATACCTTTTAAATTACCTATTTAACTAATTATGAATGCCTTTCACAAATGGTAACAACGCATAACATTTATCTTGTTCTTTCTCTTTCTCTTTTGCACTCATTTTCTTTCTTTCTTTCAGCTGTTCATGTAGTGTTCTCATATTTTTGATGCTGTATCCGTTACTCTCTCATGTTTGGCAAACGTTTTCTTCTTTCCTTCATTTTATATGTGCAACCCTGTGTATTAATGTAGACCTAATTTTGTGTTTTTGTGCCGGATGATGGTAAGACTCTGCATTTAAATACAATTCCGCGTTTTATATTGAGCATACTGGTCGTACAGTGCAATGCAGGATGGAAAAACACATTAGAGCTCTGAAGTATTGCTATTTAGCTCAAAGCTATTTAGATGAAAACTCAAAGCTCTCATAAGAATATACGTAATAATGTGTAATTTTCCCATTCGCGTCAAATATGGGAGACGCAAATTCTGTAGTTTCTCAACGTTTTCAACCAGTATAAAAGAAACGAATGTATTTTTAAAAGAAATTAAAAGATCCTAAAGAAATAAAAATATTTTATAGCAAATTTTCTCAACGTGATCAGATTTCGCGTCAAATATACATGGTCAGTAAAATGATAGCGAGTGGGGTCGCTGCAAGTGATGGGAATGTGCGTGTCTCTGACCACGCTGCACTATTTCAGTACCGAAGGACAGAGTGACGACTGTCTGCGAGAGTTCTCTGGCTCAGAAATTTATTTGTGATTTGGTCTTTAAAATCATTTAGGCACTTCATATAGCAAAAATACAGGGCTATTTTTTTTTATGTCCCCGACAAAGTTCAGCAACAAAAGGAAATCAATCGTAAGCAATGTCCCTAAGGAAGCTGTTGGAGGCGTTCATCATTGACATTGAAACACATGCCGTCTGGCGAGAATCTTGCGAAATACGTGCGTGATTTCGTCTTGTGAGATAGCCGCGATAGTGGTGGTGATGTTTTCTGGTTCACGTACATTTCTCCTATAAGTTTATCCCAAAATTTAAATAAGACACACAGAAAGATAAGGAGGACGCGTAGGTCAAGACTGGGCAGTTCCTCGTGTAGAGAGACCAATTCAATTAGATCTATAACTACTGTTGCTGTGTGGGCTCTGGCGATATTCTGTTGAAAATAAGATTAATGCAATTCGTATGGTGTGAATCGATTTACGAAAAAAGGAAATTTGTAACGCTGGTAGTTCACTGTTTCTTTACAAAAATATAGGTATGGTTGGACATCCCACTCCACACCACAACCCAACTTTAGCATCATGTAGGCCTAATGGGAATTCTTTATACATGTGTTGATTTTCTCCCGACCAGTGGCGCGTATTCTGAGAGTTCACATATCCCGAGAACCGGATCCATGCTTCATCCGACAAAGACAAGTATCGCTAATCTGCGATTTCTGGACCATTCTTTCATAAAAAATACATTCATAAAATTGAACTCGATCTGCTTTATTCGCTTTGTGCAAGTTGTGTATCACTGTCACGGATGCAATTACAGATTCCCTTTCAGATTTCCATGGCTGTTGTTTGGGAAAAGCGAAGCTATTGTAAGAGTCTGTGTGATGATTTATTTGGGTTTCGTAACATTATTGTATGATCTTCTGTAACAGTTTCTGGTGTGCGAACTGGTTTTCGAAAGGTTCTTTTGGCGTTCAATATAAACCCTGTCGCATGCCATTTCACTATAAACTTATTTCCCAGCAGAATTTGCGGGAGATTTTGACAATGTATTCACAAACTTAAGTTCAATTGCGAGCAGCTCACTGTGCGCCTTCTATGGCCTTGTTTGGCAGAACACATTACTGTGCTACTTTCAACACCATTTGCTCATAGTCCACTTGCACAATTTTATCCACTACAGCCCTCGTTGCTCACTCAATACGTTGACCACCACTCGTCTCCTACATCCTCTTTCCTGCAACTTACAGAAAATCCAGAATGATAACGAGTCATTTAGGGGCATTAAACACACTAAACGCATCTAAGCTTCTATCTATCTAGAATAACATCTTCGCGATACTTAAAAGAAAACACCCTGTACACATCAGACTTTTTTCACTAGATCATCACGTCAGTTTTGGTTTCACAGACTTGTTTGCGTGGTCTGTATCATACACGAACATTCGATGTCACTTTATTGACCTAGAAATGGTCAATAAGAGGTGGAGAAAGCCTTTTAATAACTATTACGTGTTATCGATATTTTATGTGTGCTCTTTAACGTTCTCGTACTTCTTTTGTCTTTAATTTTCAAGTTTTATGTTCTCTCGTTTTTGGCCTGGTAATTCGAAACTACAAGCTTACTTCTCAAGGTGGGTACTACTTTAAAAAATGCAAGAAGAAAAGGTTCATTCTATATCTGGTATGCCTTCCGTGGTTATAGCTGTCCAAAGAAATCGAGGACTGGTTATTAGGGTAAGCTGATTTTTTTTTCAGATATTGGTGTTCGAGTTATCATCAAAAGTTTTGCATGGGTACCAGAGTAAACAATGCCAAAAATGGACGTCCTAAAACAATATTTAACCGGGTCCCTGAACCCCTAAAAGGCCCAATTGTATTTTGCAAAACAAGTAATAAAAATATGATACCAGTTTCCACATTTTGGGGCTCGAGTAGTTATGTGTAACGGACCTCTCAATTTGCTAATTGATCGCCAGTTACAATAGTACAAGTATATTATTATCCAAAGAAAAGCTTAAAATTTATGTTACTTACATTCATTTCATTTTTGACAGTTAGTTTTGAGAAATCCTGTGTGCACTTTTGATTTGTATAATACATAAAGATATCCAGTGCGCACCCTTGCATTATAAAATTATATTTACTAGAACGTTGTGTATGTATATATGTAAATAAGACCTAATTGAGCTGTTATATAAGATCTTATGCATTCGTTTGACGTCACAAACTGGAAATATCCGAGCGCCGACCGGCAATATAAATATCACTGCAGTTGCTCTGGAGGCTGGAGCTCAGATCTCTCCAGCCCTTAGGCCGGTCAACATCAAGCGCTCTTGCTTGGTGTTCTTTCTTCTTCGGGCAACCTACTCCGCAAATAAACCTATTGTCGTTCTCAATCTCATATCTTTTATTGATCTTTACCTTTGAATGTTTTATCATAATTACTCTTTAACTTCATTTATTAGCATCTACTCTGAATTTCATTCTACCTACCTAATTACCATCCTAGTGTTTGCTAGTCTAAGAAATCAGGCAACCGGTACTGTTCTCGGCTCCGACTAGTCTAAGAAATCAGGCAGGAAGGGGTTATTTACTAAACACCTTGGTCACTACTAGTCTAAGAAATCAGGCAGGTAGCGACCCTCTACATTTCCTATTGCAATTAGTCTAAGAAATCAAGCAGATTGCACAAATCCTTGGCTTTCCCTAGTCTAAAAATCAGGCTGGGCAAAAAAACCTATTTCTTGACTCCAACTAGTCTAAGAAATCAGACAGGAAGTAGTTATTTAACCATCCTACCTACTATTCGGCTCCAACTAGTCTAAGACACCAGGCAGGAAGGGCCTCATTAACGCTATTATCTTTTTTTATATTCTTACTTTACTAATTAATTATTCTTTTTCAGCATTGCGTTTACGTTTCATCCTGCGACCGTAGCCGTGGTTTTAAATATTGCATGGTGTTGTACAGGGTTCCTCATTGGGTCCATTGTGAAGGTTAGATAAAATGAATTGTATGGGCGGTAACAGCACTATGGTCCATTGTGAAGGTGTTAAGTATATAGACTATATAAGTGATTGGCAAAGACTATATTAGTTCGTAAAGAGGCCTTCCCCGTTACTTTACATATGAAAAGCTGTGCACTGGTGCGAAATGAAGCCATGTCAAATATGGCCGGTTCTGGCCGTCAAACGCTTTTGGCTGTTTTCAAACTAAAATTTCCGCGGGCTCTGAGGCCCGGCTAGATATGTTTTGATCTAGCTGTGTTTCGGCGAACAAGCATAACATTCTATAATTTTTGCACGCTAATCAAATCAAATTTCTAAAACAAAATCAGCCGTTTTGGGGGCCCTCCGAAAAAAAATTCTAAGCAAGTTGAGTTTGAGTACCATGCAAAAGTTGTACAATGTTATGTGATATTTGTTCGCCGAAACATAGTCAGATCAAAAAATATATATCGGGCCCCGGAGCCATCAAAATGTTTAGTTTGATAACGACCAAAAACGTTTGACGGCCAGAACCGGCCGTATTTCGCATGGTTTCATTTAGCAGCAATGCACAACTTTTCATAAATCCTCGAACCCCAAAATGTGGAAACTGGTATAATATTTTTATTACTTGCTTTTTGCAAAATACAATTGGGCCCTTTAGGGGTCCAGGGGCCCGGTTAAATATTGTTTTAGGACGGCCATATTTGGCATGGCTTTATTTGGTACCAATGCACAACTTTTGATGACAACTCGAACCCCAATTTCTTTTTTAAAAAATGGCCCACCCTACTGATTATACTTAAAGTATAATTTATATCCTTGACGTTTGATGGTATTTTTTACATTAAGTCTTTATATTAGACTGCAATAAAGATATTATCATTATGGATAAAAATATCGAAAAAATAATTATTATTTTACCCCTTGAGGCAGGAAAAGGATAAACACGAGAATATCGATCGGTATGTTAACATACTTACTTTATTCTGTGACAGATTGCTATTGGGATCCGTAGCATGCACATGTGAGGTGAAGGGCTTTGCGTCCCCAGGATTTGTTGCCTATGAATGTCCGTTCTCTCATTGTAAACAGTTATGTTGTGCTTTTCACGTAAGTTGATTTTCTGCATTTTCAAATATTTACTTATATATACCTAACAACTGGTGTTATGTAGTGTCTGTTCCATATCGATTATCATATTCAATCAGAAAGCTGATAGTTCTGCTTTAACGAAAGGAACAAATATATCAATATAAACATTCGTTAGACTTCATTGACACAACGAATTAATAGATGTGTACAAGCGCTGAAGTATATACACGTGTATCGCCATCTAATGCAGTTCACAAATATATTTTCGAACACTCAGCTCCATAGTTTAACGATTGCGATCGCTGACTAAATAAGTTATTGGGAGGTGGTACCTCATACTCTCTATCCTGAGTCAGATTTTCTCTCAGGGTCAGCAGGTAAATGTCATGATGGTACTTAGAATCTAGACCTTTGTCGTACCATCCCTGTACCTTCTCCCACGACAACAGCATAAGAATTAGCCATGATGGCCTGTAACCTGTAAGGGCCATAAATTTCAAGTTCAATTAGGTTTATTTTTTAGTTTACACAGAACAGCAGCAGCAAAAACAACGGTAGCAAACTGACATGCAAGAGACGCCGTATGTTAAAACGCATCTCACGCTCCCGTTCTAAACCTAAGACTTCCAGAGAAGTTTAAGTTGTAAAGATTGTGAATCCCAGGATAATAATTCCCTAGATTGAACGCCATGGCTGGTGATTCTACTAACTTTGTTCGAGGACATCAAGATTCGCATACAGATTTAAGAAAAACTGTCACAGACGCCATTGCTTTTCAGAATTTTTAATTTAACAACGAAGAATAGAGTGGTGCAGTCTATAACACGCTCACCTTACTAAACTTTACAGTAATGTTAGCGGAATAATTAGCACGCTTGCTTTACGTAGGTACGGACCCGGGCTCAAACCTAGAGTAGATCCATTGAACCCTAAGATTCACAAAGCCGTCCTTAGAAAATCCATCGTAATTAAACCTTTTTGTTATTCATAATCCCGATCCCACTTCTTTTCCTATCTGATGATTGTGGGAAATCAGTCTTTTATTGCAAACCTCTTATCCCTATTCGCATCGTATCTTTCAAACAGAAATAATTTTTAATAGAATGTTGGTATTTTGAATTTAAATTTAATTTTTAAAACCGTTAAGTAACTATGGATGATGTATGGATGGATGATGGAAGAATGGTAGAATATAGAAAGTGGGAGGAAACGGGAGAACCCTGAGAAAACTCACGCAAGGTGTTTGTCCACCACAAAGCCCATTTGTAACGGGCAGTGAGCGATCTGCCATTAAGCCTCCATAACCCCAATAGAATGTTCGTATTTGTTCAGTGCCCAGTTTTATTCATAAGTTTTGGTGTCTCTTGGCTTGTTTCTTTATGCTCAAATGCAATATATTTTCTTTAGTTTTTTGTGATTTGAAAGAAAAACCGAAACACATTTCGAACAATAGCCGGAAAAACCTTTTGACAGAGAACTCAAATAATTCGATTTTCGGAATTGTTTGAAGAAGTTGTCGTGCGTTTAACTACTCAGTATTTCACTTAACAAATCTTGGCTTTAGTTTTTCTGATTTTTTTTTTATTATTATTATTGTTTAAGATTTATTGGCATTATTTTGCACAGGCCAAGATTTTGCCAGACCCACCTGTGAGGGTGACACCCGCACAAATCTCGAACGCTCCTCCCCCAACTTTAAATTGTTACGTTCAAAAACCATAGAAACCATGCAAAACTCTACTTACACCCAGTGAATTTTGACTTTACATTCCCCCCTCCCAACTGAAAATCCTGACAGGACCCTTGCCAGAATGGGTTAGGTAAGGATGGGGAAGGTATCGGACAATCAGCTAGAGCCCCTCTTAAAGTACAACCCTGGTATTCGTCAAGTGAGACTGAGAGAAAACTTAGAAAACGTAGTCAAGATGGTCAGCCGCTGGATGCGAACTCGCGTACCTATTCATTGCCAATCTAAAGTCCGCGACGTTATTGGCCTTAGTTACAGTGCTTAGCAACTTTATTTCTACGACTTTGTTGGCAATTTGAATTAAAAATTGTTCCAATATTGTATCATCCTCAATCTCTTTTAGTACTAAAAGAAGGGAGAGAAGAGGAAATCGTCATCACCATGTTGGCTAGACTTGACAGGGAAGTCTAAAGTCCATATGCATTCTTTTTTATTTCTCCTCATAGTAGTTGCAAGTGTGAATATGCAATACTCCTTGTAACTATAACTTCTTTGTTATTTAAGTGCAAGGCTCTTTCAAACATGCAAGTTCTCCATCTAGGATATTAGTCATGGACGAATTTAGGAGAGAGACCCTAGGGGGGGGGGGCAACAACTTTAAAGCTATCTTTAGAATGAAACATTTAAAGTCATTCTGAAATGACTGGGAGGGCAATGCCACCCCATAAATCCGCCAATGGTCGTAGTTATGTAATTACACTACCATAGCCATCTTTACCCTATACGCATCTTCTCTCAAACCACTCTACTCTATACTAATTCTGCACATAACTGAACTTCAGTGGGCCGGACCGCCGGAACCAACCTTAAATACCTTGCTACTTCCATGCCTTTGACATTTGAAACTGGAGAGTAACAGATTATTTTTTATTTTTTTAGCAAGCGCATTTTTCTGTAGTTAACTTTAGAAAGAATGATGCAATTAGAACAGTGATTTCCATACCTCTCAGGGGTCGCGACGAAATAGGAATCTTACTTTTGGACCTTGTATAAAACATAAATAAAACAATAATCGCCAAATTCAAATTTGCTTAAATTTGTTGTCACTAGACTTTTTTATGCTGCTCTAAAATGTGTCCATGCGTGTACTTAACAGAATACCTTTAAATATTTTAGCTAAGATATTTGTATTTCGATTTTGTAAGTTCTATTGTGAATCTGTTTTCGCTGTTACTAAAGTTATTTTCCTTTTCTTACGATGCTTATTTCATCGTAGTTTCACTTATTGAACATAATGAACCTGTTCCGTAGAGCAAAATGATAATTTTGTATGCCGAAAGAACGAGGGTAAGTTCGGTATATTTTAAGAGGTCGAGTTCTAACTGGGATGCTTCCATTCAAAGATGAAGTCCAAATTATTCTAACTTTCTTGATTGCTATTTAATCGTGATATTCTCATAAAACTTGGATGTCTGTGTTATATATTTGATAAATTGAACGAGTTAAACAAATCTCTTCGAGTTTACAATTCTGAGTTTACAATCAGTCTTATGAGCGCTGCAGATGAAGTGGCGTTTACTGATGAATTGAAGAATATTGTCAGAAGCCATCTGAGTAGTATGGCTGCACATTCAAATAATAGTTCACGGTGATTTGCAGTCCGAATACAGCTGAATCACAAACCCATTTTCTTTTAGTGTTAACCAAGTGACAAGCGGGACAACCGAGATAACTTCGTGCAAGCTTAGCAAATCAAGCCAAAAAGGTTTAAACAAGGTTGAATCAAGCAGTCTAGTTTATAAGACTCAAAGTTGAAATAACCTTGACAGGACAATAATGGAAAACAAAATGTACTTCTTTAAAAAAAGAAAGTAAAAATGTTGTCCTTGGTTGGAATCGATCCGTGGATCACAAATCCGATGCTGTAACCACCAGACCCCACACTAAGAAATCACTCGCTCTAGCTTGCTTTACAAGCTCTTTTTATACTTATTTCATTAGATTGCAACAGATCCCTGTAGTAAAAGGTGGGAGTTGGCGAAGATTAGTTTACAGTTCTGGCATATGATGGACCTTCATCGCACTGAGGTGACAACGAAAGTGCAACGAAACAAACTTGAATTAAATCCTCGCATAACTGCTTGTTCCAACAAGCTTAAATCAGGTGTTATAACAGCCAAGCCACTTGTGTTGTTGAAACAAGTTGTTTCATGCTTGTTTATGAAGTGGTCGCTAGTCGACTACAAGGAAACACTCACTACTTTGTTACCTTACTCATACCTGTCTCAACGCTGAATTGAATTTATTTTAAGGCCTTTAGGCAACTATGGCTCAGGTCGCATGGATAATGATGAGATGAATTGGTGGAATGAAGAAAGTGGGAGGAAACGGTAGCACCCCGAGAAAACCCACTCACACGGTGTTTATCCACCACAAAGCCCCATGGCATGAGCAGGGATCGATCCGACGACCCCTAGCACCAGAGGTGAGCGCTCTATCAACTGAGCCACCGTGTCCCACTCAGCCTCACCGCTGAACATACGGTGTGAGAAGCTCGTGAAGTTTGATTATGTAAAAAATTGACACAATTTAATTGGTTCCCTTTATATTTTATTGCAGTCTGTTAAGAACCAATGTAATACAGTTCTGAAAATTAAATTAATATTAACTTCTACGAGTTACGTATTATCTTTGGTTGGCGTATAGGGATTCGAATAACAAGCAAACCGTATCTAGTGCTATCGCTAAAACAGAAATGTAACATGTAGTTAATTTAAAAACGAAGTTGACATTTGGATTTAAAACCTTCACGGAATAAAAATTAAATGCATGATGGTTACATAGTAATCTCATTTAATATAAAAGAAATATGTAAAACTTTATATGATTTTCTCAATATAAGGTCCCATGAGTCCAAATGTAATTTCCAAGTCCCTTCAACAGCAACTTTTTTTAAAAATACATGACCCTTACATGGAAATGGCATTTCAATTGTTAAGAATTTCTATTATTGTTGTTATTTTTATTATTTCCTCACAGCAAAATTAGAGGTAAACAATAAAATGATGATTCACAGAGACGAATTCACAAAGAAATTCTATCTAACAAAAGAATTTAATTAATTTACGGCAGCTTTTGCTCAGACCGCGATAAGGTAAAGGAGATGATGCTGAAAGTCGACCAGGACCTACTTTGAATGTACTATCCCGGCATTTGCCTAATGTGACAGAGGAAAAACACAGAAGAAACGTCAATGAGAATGGCAACCAGTTGGATAGTTCCGTCCTAAGCGAATGCTTTACCAATTGAGTTACGGCCACTCCATATCTTATGAAAAAGTTTGATAATTGTTTACGTTCTGACGCTCCGGTCGAAGATACAGTGTATCTGTGAAAAATAGCATAACGGGTTCAAAAGGCATTAACATCCGAAACATGAGGGAGAAAGCAAATAGGTCTCAACGGAAAGAGAAAATATCAAGATAAAATAAACTATCGACGTTTGTATCTTGCATGTTTTAATAAAAGCAATTTTGAATTATGCTAGGGATCTGCAGCCGTTTGGTGTATATCTCTGAAACTCCATTGCACTACAACCATCTGCTTTTTCATAAATATAAGCTGTAGCTGGAGATTGTGGTAAAGTTATATAATCTAGCCCCCGGTGAGGCAGATGGTAGTGAGGAAGTATCGTTTCCGTAGCGAATAATATTGCATCTAAGTCTGTGCAGCTGCACTCTGTCTCATATTAAAATCCTAAATTTGTTTGTATCACACATTAATAATAGGTCTCGTCCTTGAAAGCTACGGTCGATTAGGACACAAATCAATAAATACATATGAGTAGAGGCTTTAGTGACCGTCTTTACAACTACGGAATTACAGGAACGTTCATATTGAGTTCATCCCGACTCATTTGAATTAATGTATTTCATCTTTTGTTAATGTTTTCCTTATCACTTTATCTGTCACCACTCATGACATGACTACAACTTCCTGCCTACGCATTTTTACTGCCCAAGGTTTTATGTAAATATTGCTTTTGCTAGTCCATATTTCGACTTTCCTACTATCCTTTTAAACATATCCCTTCATTAACACGCTTAAATAAACAAAATGAACTTTATTGTTGATGCAAGATGTCACCTTTTACATATGTGTCATAATAAATAATGACTTTTATTTTGTCCAACATTTATGTCTTGTATTCATATATAATTTTACCTTTCAGTGAAGTACTCAGATAACTTGTAAATGTCAAAGAAGTTTGAAGTTGTTGTTTTGTTTTGTTTTTCACTGGACAAAGAACAGTTTCTTTTATTGTTCGTGTCACTTCCATCATTTGTTTGGATAAAAACGTCTGTAACTTTATAGAATCATTACACAAGATCTGTTCATGTTGGAGTTACAAATCTCTATCGCTTTTGATATCTACTGACTTTTCTTCTACTGTTAAATCTTTTTTATTACTGTGAAGTCAAAACCTGTCTCCAACATATTACATGAAAAATTATCTTTAAAATAAATAAACATCTAGCTTCGTATACAATATACCGTATGCAGTGACATTCATCGACGTATCGTTTATTTTTTGCTGTGGTGACGCTCGTTAAACGTTTTCCAACATTTCTTGCTGTCATATTTTAATGATTAAATGTATTTTTGCTTTACTATCTTTGCTGATAAAAATCGCTCATTCCTGTTCTTTGAGAAAAAATAAATGAAAATAGTTTCGTTGTACTTGCTTGTAACTTAGGTGTTACACATCATATTCTCTTTCTTTATATATAATTCTTGTTTTCTGTAACCACTGACTTTATATAACTCATGACAAGGCTTTGCCATGATTTCTCACAAGTTTTAGATAACGTCTCCATTGTTTCCTCTTGAATGACAATCTACATGCTTATTGTTTATGTGTGTCATCTTGGTGAAAACATCGTCTAATATGTTGTTAACATTGGCAACTTAGACAAACTAGTACGTCCCTATACTGTTCATTATCAAAATGTGAGCTATAATTCTGAATGAATAGTCAGTCCCCTAATGGGCGACGTTTTGTGGCTGATCTGATATTCCATTGTAACGGACGGAACAATCACACACCATTTATAAATAAATGAGCTAATTTTACATTATGATATAAATTTGTTATAATCAAATTGTAAATAGTATACAAAATTAAAGTTTCAAGGCTTTGAATCCACTAAAGATTAACATACGGGCAACACTGAATTATTAAATACAAACATTTAGAGTGCTTGTAACGGACGGGACATAATTTGGCACACTGTTCTTAGTGACTAAAATTACAGGAAAATGTCTGCGAATTATCATGTAGAGTGCTAATTTACTATTTACCATATTATCCGTGTGTACCACTGCACACAAACTGTAAACATTGAAGTGAAAATTTTAAAAATTAGATTAATTAAAGCTCCTTTATCCGCAACAGTGAATCGTAACGGACGGAACACTCCGTACACATTACTTCAGTATTTCTAAAACCATAATATTCGGTGTTAAATTAATATTTATGTTGATACTTCTTAGCTTTAAGACCATTAGGAAGAAAAGTTGATACAAGAAATGTTATCAAAGACCATAAGAGAGCTATTGCACTTACCATTTGGAAAGCATTTTATATTAAACTATTTCATTGGACGTAAAAAAAATATATTTGCTCTACATTAGTTATTTTAAGTTCAAAAAGTGTTGCGGAACTATTTCTTCACATTAAAATAAGAATTATGACTTTCTTACCTTCTTTGATAAGATATTTTGAATAACAAGTAAGCAAAAAATATTCTGCAAAGTTGACATTATCGTGAGGAACTGTTTTTTAATGAATATCACTTTCACCTCATCTTCTTTCTTCAAACTCTCTTTGATATAACTCTACAAATTAAATGTTTTATTTTAACCCGCCTCCCCTCCCCTAAAAAAACAGATTAAACACTGTCCTTCATTGGGCGACTTTATCTTCATCAGAATAAATATCAGTGTAGCACAGTTTCTGTGATGATAAATTGTTGGGATATAACTCTGGGATATTATGGTAGGTTTAACTGAACTATATCTGTGTTCAAGAAATGGTACAAACTTCTGAATCTTTGTATTGTCTACGATCGTAATTGTTATTCCTCCACAAACTTCTGAAGCACAATCACAAACATATTTTGCATTATTTACAACGACTTGCTGAGTCTTCACTCGTAAAAATACTGCTCTTTTTACTAATCTTCCCACACAAATCTACTGCGTCATTCCCATGCGATGTTGCAAAGAAACACCGTTCGGCATTTACTCCAAAATATGAGTTTAGAAAACATAAGTTCGAGAGAGGATATTTATTTTTAAATTGTGCTGCATACTCATCCGTGAATATGCAAAATTCATCGAATGTGAATTTAGTCTTCAATCCTCAATAAGACTTTTAAGGAAACCCCAAACAGAATAGTTATTGTGACTTAAGTACTAAATGTCAGTAGCCGAAATAAAACTAGTATTTTGCAAATAATATATTTAAATATAGGCTATATGTTATTCTTGAATGTCTCGAATATATGGCAAAGTTTATATTGTGATTTTTTTAACGTACAGTGATAATACGTTATATCTTTATTTCAATTTTGATAGGTTTAAGCCTTAGGCTTTCATTGAGTGTTACTTCTTGTTAGAATTCAAGTCATCAAGTACGTAGGAAGAGGATAAGTAGTACGCTACAAGCATGTATATCAATATGTAACGGACGGAACAATAATGGAAATGCAATTATTTTTACCAAATTCCTTAACATTCATTCTCCAGTCTCTCAGTTATACTTGTCGTGTGTGTAAGTAAATAAAAGCATGTTAATTTGACACCAAAGTATTTTAACTGGACTCTAAAGGAAGGTATTTTAACTTTTGCCGTAACGGAGGGAACATCTCATAGACTTGGCAAATAATTCCAACAATCTACAAGCGGAATAAATCTACAATAAATCTACAAGCGGAAACACACATCATGTCCTAATTTCTTGTTACTGGATACTACCCCAGTTGACACATGTGAGTTCTCAGCACTATGGGATACATCAACCATGTTGCCAATATAACAGTTTTTCAGCTCTAAATTACTATGACTCAATCCCCTTTTTTTTAACTATTTACATCTCCCAAAGCAAATAAATTTAATAAGTTTTTTGGTCAGTTAGGGTAACTTTGATATCTCTTCTTTATCATTGACTACTCAAAAATGAATAATTATTAAAATATTTTTTCGTGGTCAGGCTCACTTTGGCGTGGAATGGTCGTATATCTAACGAATATTATAAATGGTAGGGCCAAAACTGTTTTGTTTTTTTAATTTCTTGTTCTCCTTATCAACATTGCTCTTCCAATTTGTTAACTTCTGAAACAACTTGTCAATCACCAAAGGCTCAACATTTGAGTGTATATTAATGTGTCGTCTGAGGAAGGTGTTAGAACACTGAAACCGTTACGCTGGCTGTGTGTTTTTCTTAAATAAAGTTAAGTTTGATAGCTTTGTCAGCTTGTTTTAATTAAATCAGGAATAACCATGTCTTTTCCAAATATTTAAACAGTACATTAGAAATACTAATTAAGATAAAGCAGTCTCTGTCACACTTCTGCCATCAATGAACCAAAGCTGGATATTCTAGTATAGAAAGGATTTGTGAATCAAAACTTCCTACAGTTGGACAAACGGCTCTGTCATTAAGAAACCTCCACTCTACAAGGAACTTGTGCAGATGACGAAAGAGGTAATAATCGGTTTGAGAAAAGCCAGACAATACTCAAAGTAAGGAAAGGCTACATATTCCCATTTATGGATTGTTTTAATATAAGGTCTTTCGTGGGAGAAGAGGGGGCATTGCCGTGCACGATAATTTACAATGTCTGCTATAGGGAAGTTGTTGATTCATTTTCCGCAGTTCAGCACAGTAATGAGTATCATTGACGTTCTTATCTCTAGAGGAAGACAGGGATGAATATATTCAACTGAAGAGTACTACACAAAATGTTTAGAAAGTGCTAGGATACAGATTTCTATTCTGTTCCGATTGTCGTACTAGATCCACTTTCCATTATGCTGGGGAAAGCTTCTCGCATCCATTACAGACTTCCCTTGTTTGTTAGTTTTAACTAAGCGTTACGTATATCTTTGTCGTAGTTGCCATGTGCTGAACAACAGTGAAATGCTGGACACCAACACTCTTGACTTTCGCGCAATCTCTTTTCCGGTGGTAAGCTTCCTCATGAACCACTTTTTACATTCTCTTTTCGGGGACACCTAAAATTTTGAACGGTAATAGATAAACTGGGCATGAAGCCGAAACACAAAACAGCACCCTATATATCGTGGGTACTTGTGCAAAATCGGTTAAGTCTAAAGTTTCTAAAAATGAGTTTTAACATTTCCTAAATAGGAAAAAAATTCTCTACAATTGTGTATAATCAGCTAAGTTTTATCACATTTTTATAGGTGTTAGCATGCTGTGAACTTCCAGATATGTTAAGAAAGTACTACACTGTCCAACTTTCAAAACGAGTTTCCTCAAAACTAAAATTTTGTAAAATAACACCTTTTGCACAATCACTCAGGATGGCACAAATTTAGTATGATCCTGAATTCATTTTATGATATTTCTTGCAGGAATGCATCTTCTTTAGTAACTCAGGGTTCTCTTCAAGTTGTTTTCCCTAAAAGTTTCACTTGACATATTAAAGTTTGTTTTTACAACTAACTTTGCCTGAATAAACTGAATTTTCATTCGCGACTTTTCCTGTCCCCATATGTAGTTCGTGAGACAAATTAATAAATCCACTGAAGTATTCCTGTCCGGGTGTCAAAACAATAGCTCAATAATTATTTTATGTTACTACGGGGAATGCTACTGTCTTAAGATTTGGTGGGTGGTAGTTTACAAGTACATGATTTGGAACTGGGTTTTGCTGCCAAAATATTTCTTGAGGGTGGAGGGTGCTCACGCTGTGCTTTTCAGAGGGGCAAGGATAAAGCGTCAGTTTTTCTATGATTTACTAAAAGTTATCAACAGGTTAATCCCGACAATATTTACTAAATTAAGGGCGTAAAAACTTAAAACGAACCATGTCATGAAGTACATTAAACCCATCTTAAAATATACTGATAGTGATGGGAGTGCTTAAAAAGGTATAATATTATTATGACTAGTTAGTAAACTTTATGATATTATTTAATAAATATTTGTCCCCTGCAAGGAATCTCTGTCCCAAGGTATGCATGCTGTTCACTAAAACATAATTAGAAGATCCAAGGTTAAAACAATTTATCATAAAAGGTCTAGATACAAAATTGAAAATTCAAAACCATACTATTAGAAATTTGTTTGATTGCGTAGGGAAGTTAAGAAAGTCAAAAATAGCCTTAAGACCTTTTATATCAAATTCTGAAAATAATAGCAACAATGATCCAGGTCAACTGTGGAAATTTATTAAAAACAGAACAAAACATATTCCCCCAAATACATTAAAATTTGAAGGTCGGGATTTAGGTAACAATGAAGAAATAGCTAATACAGTATGTTTCCACAGTATCTCCAATCAATATTTGTATCCTCTTTTCCGTTGTTTATTAATTCTGATAGTAATTCTAGGGATTACGAAGAAATTGGAATACTTTCTGTAGACCTAATACGTTTGAATGAAATAGAAAAGGCTTCGAAAACGACAGAATCTGATGGTATATACTCCTACTCGTATATAGTCAAAGGATGTACTGATATATTTAATTATCCTCTATTGATTGCCTCCAAGTTGGCACAAAAACATCCTGTCCATCCTGGCATTGTCCCTAACAAATGGATCTGCTTCAGTTTGTCCTATACCTAAAACAAATGACAGACGAGAAATTACAATCACAGGTCTATAGCAATCTTATCAGTCTTTGCAAAAGTCTTTGAACAGATTGTATATCAACGAATTATTTATCATGTGAACTAGTTATCTCAACTAAACAGTATGGCTTCGTTTCACAAAAATCCACGGTAACGAACTTTCCAATTGTTAGATTTTATTGCAACCTCCTTGGACGAAGGATGTGATTTATTTTGACTTTGAAAATGGCGTTTGACAGAGTTAATGGCAATATATTATTAGCCAAGTTAAATCACTATCACTTCTCTCCATCCTAGATTAGGTTCATGTGCTCTTATCCAACTGATCGCATGCAGTCTGTTTTATTTAAGGAATACAAATCTGATGAATATACAACACTGTCAGGAATCCCTCAAGGTTCGAATTTTGGACCGTTGTTATTCCTCTTGTTCATTAATGATCTACCGGAATTCAGGTTTCCTTCTAAGAATTAAAATCTGCAATAACTGGAAGGGTTCCAACAAACAGAACGATAAAAATGAAACTCGGGGGAAAATATGGTGAACGGATTATAATAGCCGGAGGTTCTGGATGGAAGGTTCCAACCGTTTGCCTCAGTGATACAGGGTTTAAAATCTTGAATTCTTGGTACGAGAACAAAAAATTGGATGAAACCGAAGAACGAATCCGAATTGTGAAAGCTGCAGCAGCCATACTGAAACAGGATATCCAATCCCGAATGTTTGATAACAGGACATACCCTCCTGGAGATGGTTTTATCAAACATGCTGGTGATTGTGTGCCTCAAAGCCTTCAAAACTTTCTTAGGAACCCTTATAATGAAGAAAAACCGACATCAAAAACAGAAAGAGGAAGTGTATTTCAATATCACACTGCATTATCTCAGCAGTTCGTCCAAGGTCCTTTATATCCTCGATAATGAGCAGTCTTGCCCTATTTATATACCGAACGTTTAGATCTAAGAAGTTGGTGAACCTTGTATCAAGCTTAGGTATTATTCTTCATATCGTGAAGCTCAGGTGCTGGAGATATCAGCCATTTGTCATACTCGACCAGACACAAGTAGTTCATTCAATCAATTTGTGTTCGATAATGCGGACTTCAATGTCAGGACGTTAGATGGGTTGAATGCATTTCATGCGTTGGGTGGCATTGGATGTGTCATCTCACCCACTGCAGTAGTAAAAGGGCCCGACAAACCACTGCAAAGGTTGACAACACTAGCAAGTTGAAAGTCAATTGGGGAACTTGGAATGCTTCCTCTGGAAACATTCCAAAAAACAAATGGTAGATTACAAAATGTAACGTTGGAGGATCTCAATGCATCTCTCGAGGAAACATCACACGCAAAGCCTTATGAAACCCTTTGGTTAGCTGCAAAGTGGCTTGGAATCCACGAGATTCCAGAATGGAAAGGATATATGCATTCAATAACGAAAGGCTTGTTTAGTGCAAAAATTAAATAATCCCTGTTCCCTTCATAAACTCTCAACCATCCGACAACAATACAGTATTCTCTGCGCAACACTATATTGGTGGTGTGTGTGACAAGTTTAACCAAAAGTGTTTGGTGGTAACACTTTACCATCTTCTTTATTAAAAAGTAGAGAAATCGTTGCATCCGCTCAACCCGACTCGCGGTTGTCGACGTATGTAGTCCGATTGGGTGGATTTCACCTACTAATGTCGTACACTGGATGCATTGGGTTTCTGATGAGTGGAAGTGACCTACAGGAGCTAATGAACACTATATATGCTCCAGTATCTGTTGAAAAGATGCTACAGGGTAAATCTTTTACAAGAGCCGTACGTGTTTTAATACTAATACATGCATCCTTGGCCAACATAATCATGTAACAAGTTGGCATAAGTACAGAGGAACTGCTGAAGGTATTGCTGATGTTTTTAACAGTCCATTCTCTTCTCATGAGTGTATTGCAGAGGTAGAGAATAGCATGTTTCTACAATTGAATGAAGCACCTGCTAAACAGACTTTGCTTAATTTGCATCGTTATCACTTGTTCATGCAGGCAGTGATTAATTTCAAACCGGACATGGCTGCACTACCGCCAACGGACGGAGCAGCAAAACAACATTCATATCAGGTATACCACCAAGTGCAAGTTTGGATGGGAAACCAATTATCACCTGAAAGCTGGGGGTGGAAGCAGGAAAATAATCGGCTCATTCCCGTCATAACGGAAGACCAGTTCGCACCTGACGAAATCCTAAATCGATTTTTTTGTAAATTCCAAGACTGATTGTGGGCCCAAATGTTGGTGCAGAAAAGGTGAACTACGGTGTAGGAGCATCTGCCATAATTGTCACGGTGAATGCTTGAATGCCACACGTATCATAACTGATGAGGAAGAAGACCAAGAAGATTTGGATTTACTGCTCAGAGATGAAGCCTACCCAGCCATATTTTCTCAACAACCTATTGCGTCAGACACTCAACCGGAAGAAGCAGAATACTCCTCAAGAAAAAAAAATAGATTTGAGTGAAAGATCAACCATTATTTTACTACTGCTGAAGTAGGGTTGGGTGAACAAAGAAGGTTAAGAAAGGCACTCAATTTGGGTTTTAGAACATTTTGACACCGATGTCTTAGTAGAAGAGTACGATGAGATAGGTCTACAGGTAAACAGATAAAACAAAATACATGATAACAAGCCGAAACACAGGGAATGAAGGAAATAGAAACATAAGAATTAGGGATGAGGTCATAGAGAAAGTAAACAAATTTAAATAATTGGGAGCATACGTAACAAGCAAAAATGAGGTCACCGAAGAAATAAAAAGTCGCTTAGTATCGGGGAATGCATGTTTCTCTTCAGTCCAATAATTTCTAACATCGCGATCAATATCAAGGAAATTGAAATTGAAAATATACAGAACGGTTATTCTGCCGGTAATACTTTACGGTTGCGAAAGTTGGAGTACGACCCTAGCAGATGAACATAAATTACGTGTATTTGTAAATAAGGGTTTGAGAAAGATATACGAGTCGAAACGGGACGAGATGCCTGGAAAGTGAAGAAGACTTCATGCATAATGAAGAACTCCACGGACTGTACGATGCCATGTAGCTCGAATGGTGGGAAAACGAAGATTATATTATATCCTGGTTTGAAACGCGGATGAAAGGAGACCATTGGGAAGACCGAGACGTCGTTGGGAGGACAATATTATAAGATATCTTCGAGAAGTAGGAGTTCGTGACGAAAACTAGCTTGTAATTGCCCAGGATAGAATCAAATGGCGAACGTTTGTTACTGCGGCTATGAACTTGCGAGTTCCATAAGCCATAGAGTTAGTTAGTTAGTTGATACCAAAAGGATTCAAATCTATTTATTAAAACTTGAGATATTCGATTAAAAGATTGTATAAGGCGGCCATTTTGTAAACTGGTTGCCATTTTAAATGTTTGACATTGAAATTTAATTAGGACTTTGATCAATTTCTGATTTAGATCATTTTGAGACCAAAATGATTTAAATCAGTCCATTCAAACTTTAGACATTCAATGTAAAAAAAATTATAAGGCGGCCATTTTGAAAGCTCACCTCCGATTCATCAGGACTTTTGTATACTTCATTACTAGACACTTCTAAGTAAGTTTGCAAAGTTTCAAAACTGTTGGACTTTTTCCAGTTGAAAACCTATTTTGACTGGGCTACTTGTGAAGATAGAGTAGTCAGGTCCACAGTCTAAGAATCCCGACATTCGGCTCATGGGACTCAGGGATAACATTGGAAATCCCCATTCAAATGGCAGCCATGATGATTGAATCCATCCAGCAGTCTCTGCGCATGATTGTTAGTTATCTCTGCGTGATGGTTTCTCCACGACCTTCCTCACCGAATTACCGACACTTCGTTACGAATATTGATTACTATAGCTGTCACCAATGTTTCCCACTGAAAGACAACAGTTAAAGAGTGCTTGTGAATGTTGCGTGTCAAATCACCGCCTATGCCAATACAAGCTCTTTCGACACCTAGTTTCCTCTGCCCAATATTAGTAAACAAACTCGTAAGGCAGCAGATTCTTCTAAACTTTTTGCCTTATTATTTGGTCTCACTTTGTTTTGTCTTAACAAGCATGTTTTTTTCCTTTAAAACTGACAAATTGTAATCGCCTTTTCTGGTGTTCATTCTTCTTCCTGAACCACACCATCAGCTCCGGCTATCAGCGTACAACGTCGTAGTTCTTCCCTTCATCCTGAAAAAGGGTTCTTCTTTAATACTTTCCTAACTACTTGATCTATGTATTCAGTTTCTATTACCATTTTGCCCAAACTGTACATTACAAAGTTTTCCAGTCTTCTTTAATCACTTCTTCAGAGGTTTCGTTCTTCTGTTCCTTACCCTATTGAACAAGAAAAGTAATTAGTGCATGTTCAGAAATATGAAACTTCCGAATTTCATCATGTATATTAAATAGTTAGTCACATAAACCCGATAGGACTGAATTTCAGTTTGGCTAAAAGGTACGATGTTATTAATGGTATCCAAACATCTTAGTCAAAGATCTTCAGTCTTATCTGTATTAACTGAATAATAATATAATAATCTATACCTAACATTAAGGAGAATTTATGCTTCTCTCGTTTTACAATAATATTTTATTAAGCTTTGTTTTGGCGTTGACCGATAACGCTTTGTTAGTGTCATCATTGTTCTTATATTAACGAAAGCACTGTCTAGTCACCTGATTACTCCTTATGGTAAGCACATTACAGAGCGCGTATTAGATTTCCTGTCAGCGTGGCGGAAAACAAGTATGATGAGAAGTTGTAGAAATCTATGGTATGTAATGTGCATATGAGAGTGTGTGTCCTGTTTTCTGTTTAAAATCTTTGTATTAAAGTAGGGTGCTTTTATATGAACTATACACTTCATTGATTACTACTATTATAAGATAACGTAGTTTCTGAAATATTATGTTTACTACATGTAGCACATTTTTACACCCTTCATTGTCCTCATTATGCAATCTTCTCCATTCTCCGGTCAACTTGTCCTGTTTCGACCCATGTTTCTCAAGACATTATTTTAAAACACATGAAATTTAGGTTCAATTGCCAGGATCTCCAACCGCAACCGTAAAGCATTACCGGCAGAAAAACCGTTCTATACATTTTTAATTGAAGCTTCCTAGATATTAATCGCAAAGTTAAGAACTTTTGGATCGAATAAAAACATGAGTTGCCCGATGTTAAGCGACTTTTTATTTCTCCTGTGGTCTAGTTCTTCCTAGTTATATATTCTTCTAAGTATTTAAATTTATTTACTTTCTCTATGATCTCATTCTTAATTGTTATTATCTATTTCCTTCATTCCCAGTGTTTCGGCTTGTTATCATGTATTTTATATTCTCTACGTTCACCTGTAGACTTATCTCATCGAAAGCTTCTACTAAGACATTTATATCGTTCCCTATTAAATCTACATCATCCAAGTATACGAACAGTTGGTTTAAACCACTTAATGTTAGTCCCTTTTGGTCCCCTTTTATTTTTAGAATCACATATTCTAACGAAAAGTTAAACAGTAGTGGTGACAAAGTCTGTTTCAATCCGCGGCGAATCTCGTAACTATCTGATATACCGCATTCTACTTATAGAGTCGCTAAAATACATAATTACAAGCCTAACAAGCTTTTTCGGTATTCCAAATTGTACCAGTATATTGTACAGTTTTTCCTTTTGATAGAGCTTTCTCGAAATCTATGAACAACTGGTGAACCACACCATTGCATTGTATTCCTACTTCTTCTCTAATGTTTGTTTCAAGGCAAAAATCTGATCGAAGGCTGTTCTATTTTATCTAAATCCACATTGGTGATCTCTAATTATTTAATCTGCATATACGCTTAGGCGCGTTATCAGGATATTACTCAACACTTTGTAACATATTAGGAGTAAAGAGATTCAGTGATAATTATTAGTCAGATTTATCTAGTGGTTTTGTTGTTATTTATTTTTTCATATATATCGTAACTGTTACCGAGCTTTTCTATTGTTTTGGAAACTCCTCTTTTCGCCATATACCACTTATGAATTTATGTAGTTCCTTGACTAGTCCTGTTCCTCCCACTTTAATTAAATCGGCTTGGATGTTGTCAAATCCTGGTGACTTGAGTTTTTTTATTAATTTCTTCATCAAAATTTCGATCCAAGTCTCGCTAGTTTCGGGTATCTACGGTTCCGTGACAAAAAATTTAAATTCCTTCGTTTGCTTTTCGTTATGTACATTCAGAAGCTTTTTGAAATAGCTTTTCAATACATCGATTTTTTTGTGAGATTCGCCTGAAGATCCCCATGTTCATTTCTAATCATCTCTAGTCTTGGATGGTAATCTTTACTTAACAAGTTTATCCCTTTGTATAAATTTCTTATGTTATTTGTCTTATTTTTCTTCTATCTCCTCAATTTTCTGTGTCAGGTATTTTCGTAGTATGTTTCTAAACACGCGTATGGCGCTACGTTGCGCATTACTGTAGTGGTTTGCATTTGCTTTGGTGTTATTGTTTAGCCATCGCTTTCTCATGAATCTTAATGCATTCTTCATAATTAAAGCTTGTTTTTCTGTCGTTTCTTCTCATCTACACGTTCGTTCGCTGCAACCTTCACAGCGTCACGAATTAACTCTCATATCTTATTCACATCAATTTCATTATTACTACTAATATCATCTTCATTATTGCGTAAGTCGTCTAAGATTTCGAAGCTACTTGAGATTTCAATTTTGTAATCTGCCTTTACGTCCGGGTTATCTAATAGTTTAACTTCGAATTTCAGTTGTTTTAGTCCTTTGTTTTCCCTGTTCGCGATGTACAACTTTCCCCTAACTTTTGTTATCATTAACTGATGACCGGTGTTACGCTTCTCTGTACGCCCCAACGTTCATTATGTTGGTATGTCTTCGTCTATCTACTAATAATGCGTGATCAACCTGGTTGTGTGTTTTGCCACCCGGAGATTCCATATGTATTTGTGTATATATTTTTGTTCAAAGTACGTGCTCTTTACTATTAAATCTTTCGATATTGCGATGGTTATCAGTCTTTCTCCATTTTTGTTGTTCTTTTCGTGAAGATTTCATTTGCCTATAAGGTAGGTTAGCCAAATAACGTCACCTTAAGAGCATATCTGATGTAGCTAGTAAATCATGGTAGTTTGAATTACAAAACTGCTTGTGTGGAAACGTGCTTAATCCCCCTACATACCAGCGGAGTTATATAAGAATTGGTGTACAGTGAGGGCGGGAAAATAATTACGAAAATATCGTTACATTGTTGTTATATATTTATGTATCTATTGCTTATATTTTGGACAAGGTTAAATAAAACATATAATAGGAATACTAACTACGGTTTACTACACACTTGTTAGTCTTGACGCCAGACACACTCTCAATTAACAGTGCTTTATTATTCATGATAACAGGTGCCGAGAAGTCGTCCAAACATGCATAAGACCCAATTCCCAGTAACTACGCATGCAGAACACATTAACTTTAACATTTAATTCAATTAGGATCAATATACCCTTATCCAATCATTCACGTGTGTATACTGGATCAGTGCGCTAAGCATATCTCTGATATTTCCCAGTTCAAAGTTACGATACGCAATTACTCAAGAAGAATATCAAGATGCCCCACAAAGCACAATGATAAGTAATGTAGCACGACTCAACTTGCTTGTTTCCGTATACGTAAAGCATATTTAATATACAAACAAATATATTAGTCGCTGAGCGCACTATAAAACATATTTCCACAAACACCAAGTCTTCCAGAACGATGATATTCAAAATATCATTATTGATTAAATGTAAGAATCACTCATTTTCATAATCCTCCCATAAACAAGTTTCTTCTTTATTTCTCTTAATCCCAAACAAGGCTCGAATTGGACTTTGGTTTAAAACGAAGTATTCATTATTAACTCTTAACTAAAAATATTTAGTTTACTTCTTATAATCTGACAATTGTGGCGTTGTTAGGAACATAGGTTCCTAATAACGCGCCCCTCTTAGTTGAATGGAAATTTGTCCACATACTTTGCATTAACGTTACAAACCAATGTTCCCCTTGTACACTAAAGCAACGAAGACAAGAACAATGCTCAGGTACTTTGGTGGCTACAAATAGGTATATA
>JAGDQP010022289.1:4267-30617 GCA_022664845.1 Lepisma saccharinum
ATCCCGAACGCTGCCATGGTAATGCGGAGGGATCATCTCAATGAGGCATTGCCACAGCGCTGGATAGGCCGTGCATCTCAGGAGGATCGAGTTCTCATTCGTTGGCCACCTCGTTCCCCCGATCTGACCCCGTGTGATTTCTTTTTGTGGGGTTTCATAAAGGATCGTGTTTACGTACCACCACTTCCAACAACATTGGGTGACCTTCGCGCCCGCATCACAGCAGCCATTGCAGAGATTGACCGTGACACACTACACAAGGTTTGGCAGGAGATAGACTATCGGCTTGATGTGTGTCGTGTTACGCGAGGTGCTCACATAGAGCACTTGTGATGTGACTGAAAAAAACTTTGAGAGTTACCCTTCTTACCACATGTATTACATTCAGATATGTTCATTATATTTCACAAAATAAATTTATGAAATCGGGTACATCATTTTGACTTACCCTGTATATTTTCGAAACTTAACTCATTAGTATTTTCATAACAGATACTTGCTTACTAAAGGGTAGTAATATTAATAGTATTAATATAGTACTAAAATATCTATATAAGAAAAAAATCTTCAGACTACAGGAACTGTTAGAAGTAATGTATGTATAAGGTATTTGCATAATGCGTATACTAATTTACATCGTTGACGCAATTTATTTATTCTTATTATATTTCCCTTAATTAGTATAAATCATTAATACAACTTTTTAAAGACACTTTTCTTAAACAATTCGTACTAAAAAGTAAAAAAAAATGTTTATGCATGTCTAAGAAGAAAAGCATGAAGCGCTCTTATAAACAGTCACTTTATTAATTCTTGAATTTGCACACCTTATGCTTTTTTAGTCATTCATAAACTTTTTTTTTTAATTTTTAGTACGAATTTAGTGCCAATAGTAGAAAAGCCGGTAATACTTTACGGTTATGAAGATCAGAGTACGACCCTAGCAGATGAACCTAAATTACGAGTGTTTGAAAATAAGGTTTTGGGAAAGATATACTGGCCAAAACGGGACGAAATGACTGAAGAATGGAGGAGACTGCATAATTACGATGTTGTAAGATTAATTAAATCGTGACGGCTAAGATGGGCAGGCCATGTAGCTCGGATGGGAGAAAGCGAAGACTATATTCCATCTTGGTTGACAAACCAGATGGAAAGAGGCGGTTGAGAAGATCGAGACAACATTGGGAGGATAATATTAGATGGTATTTTCGACAAATATGTGTTTGTCATTAAAACTGGCTTGATCATGCCCAGGACAGAATCCCCTGGAGAACGTTCGTTATTGCGGAGATGAACTTGCGAGTTCCGTAAGTCATAAAGTAAGTAAGTACGAATTGTTTAAGAAAAGTATGCCCTGAAAAGTTTTTTATTATAATATTTTTTTTTAGTGTTCGGATACTTTTTCTCAATCTAACATTTTGTGATCTAAATTTTAAAATGTTATGCAGCCGGTCAAACTCCACCTCGTTGAAGGCTAGTATTTAGTTTAGGATAAAGAAGTCTATATTTAAAATAAATATTGAAATATGTTTTTAAAATACATAGAAATATATGAAAGTAACAACAGAATATTTTATCATTGTATGGCCTCGGAAAATGAGTTAAATTAACATTGCAGGATTTGAGGTCCCCACAATCCATTGTGAACTAAAGGAAAAAATCTGTAATTAGAAAGCATTAAAATAATATGAAACTTTGAATAAAAACATCTAGTTTGCGGATTCACATCTTACAGCGTTTATTTGCTAACGACGAATTTTATAGTTGAGAAGTTATAATAAATTTAAACCTTTTACTATGGAGTTTGGCTGCCATATTTATTACTCTCTAGAGAAGTTATGCAAGCGTTTTATGATTGCTAACAACGGTTTCCGAACACCTTAGATGATGTCCTTCATGATCAATACTTTACAATTTCTGGTACTTTTAGAAACCTAACTTATGCTTTTTCTTGTAATGGTTCCGCTAATACGCAGAAATTCTCTACATAAGATAATCTTCATTTATCATCCTAAGTAGAACTTGCAACTGTAAAAGATAATATTCCCAAAATTTGATGACCCACGCACACGTGCACATTCATTACTCGAAAAATAGCTTTCCAGGTCAAACAGTATGGCACAACTTGACTTTTCCTGTGAAGAAAACTAAAGGGAAAGACGTACACAGATAATTTTGGGTTGGTGCAAATGAAATGACTACTTTGACGCCTGGTGGGAAACACACCTCACCAATACAACACAGGGATCGACTGAGGTCACGCGTCTAACGTCACAAACTCTGTATACGTAAAGCTAACAGGCTCGGCAGGAGACAGTGTGTTGTTGAATAGCATCGTATGAAAGTGCGCCATAAAGAATACACAATTGCGAGAGATTTTTTTTATCAATTCAAACTGGGACATTCTGCACAGCAAGTTACTATTATTATTATTGGTTCACCTTAAATTTTCCGGTTATTAAGCAACTGATAAATCACCAAAATCTGAATGCACATATTTCGTCGTATTAAAGCTACTTGTTTTCATTTCTTCATACACAATCATATACAGTACTTGAATCACTAGGGCATCATGTCGTTTCACTTTAAGTACAGTGGATAAAAAAAAGTATTTGTACAAATTCAACAAAGAGGAAAAACAGACTATATCA
Organism: Lepisma saccharinum; assembly: GCA_022664845.1. Classification (NCBI taxonomy): domain Eukaryota; kingdom Metazoa; phylum Arthropoda; class Insecta; order Zygentoma; family Lepismatidae; genus Lepisma; species Lepisma saccharinum. The sequence continues at coordinate 6,922 of JAGDQP010022289.1, forward strand.
CACAAAAAACGTGGCGCATTTCGAAATCCCTTGACATTCTATGATAATTTGGATGCTATAGAAATAACCAAAACTCGATACACCTGTAAGGTAATAGGCAACTAAATAGTGACAACTATATATATTCATCGCAAAAATATATTTGCACAACCCCATACTACTCTTGAAAGAAACGTTTTAGGTATCATTTTGTGTACAAGAGCAGTCTGCGTAGTGCATTGAAGCAATGCACACCGTGTTAAGCATAAATAAACAGTATAGGGAACAACATTGGAAGAACTCATTTTAATTTGAAGTTACGTGCGGATGGTAAAAGGTATTAAGACATAGCAAAAAATTTTAGAAATCCATGCTCTGCCGTTGGATACATCATAAAGAAACATAAAAGGAGCCATTACTGCGGAATAGAATCCATTATGGCCAATTAAGGAAGCTAACTGCCTGGAATGGAACCTACATTCCTCATTCTGTGAACAAAATGCAAGGAATTAGTGCTAAAGATTTGTCTACTTCACTCACCTACGATATGCAAATTAATATTACACCACAAACAATCCAAAACTCGTTTAAAATATTGGAATTCAGAAGATGTGTATACAAGGTAGGAATAATTACACAACTCCAAAGCATAACAGTCTTTCCACCATTTTTAATAGTTCTGCTTTCTGAAAGCTTTATTTTTCTTTCGACACACGATCTGATATACATATATAACTTCAATACAAGTTTATTTTAGTCTCATCCTAGAACAAAACAGTTTCCCAAAATTCTAGGCACGAATATTGTTATTTCTTGAGAAATTAGGGTTTCTTCTTTCTGATTTTTACCGATATGTACGTTTTGTTTCTGGCTACACATCTTTTGAATCTCAATTTTCAATGAATTTTGGATTGTTTGTGGTGTAACATTAACTTGTATATCCGAGGCGAGTAAAAAGCCAAATATTTAGCGCTAATTGTATTTGTTTTGTTAACAGAACGAAGAATGTAGGTTTCATTCCGGGCAGTTAGTTTTCTTGGCTGGCCAGAACGGATTCTATTCCGTAGTAATTGCTCTGTTTTATGTTTCTTATGATGTATCCAACGGTAGAGCATGTCTTTCTTACAAATTTCGCTATATCTTAATACCTTTTACCTTCCGCACGTAATTTGAAATTAAAATGAGCTCTTCCAATGTTGCTCCACTCACTTTGCTCCACATACTGCTTCGTTATGCTTAACACGATTTGGATTGCTTCAATGCACTACGCAGACTGCTCTTTTACACAAAAGGATACCCAGAATATTTCCGTCGAAACTAGTATGGGGTTGTGGAAATACATTTTTGGGATGAATTTATATAGTCCCCACTATTTCGTTGCCTGTTACCTTACAAGTGTATCGAGTTTTAGTTATTTCTAGAGTATTCTGTCTAAGGCGTCCAAATTATCATAAAAGGGCGAAAGATTTCGAAATGGGCCACATTTTAGGTGTGATACAGTCTGCTCTTCCTCTTTGTTGAACTTGTCCAAATACTTTTTAACCACTGTAATTCAACATCAAATACAATGCATTATTTCATATATTTGTATTACATCATTACTGAAAGCATCTTTTACAATTGCTATTCAGATTGGTACAATTTACATCCAACTTTCATTTGTTTATTAAACACTTAATCAATGCTGAACTAACACATGTTATCATATTTCAAAATAACGATACATACACCGGTGTATATCGACTAACGAATACTATACCCTATCACTTTCGTGTAGTATAAAGCAATCTGATGTGTCAAATGTTCCCTTTAATTACTTTTACTTTACAATACCCTTTCACACACTGTGCAAAATTCCGATATTTCATTCTAGCTCATCTTTAAAACTTTAAAATTTAAAAGCAAATATAACTTTTAGCTGAAGATACTATTCCAGTGTGCATGTTACTATTACACTGAAAATTGAAATACAGAATTTCTAAACTATGTTGGCACTCAGCATTAAGTGCACCGAAAACGACGATACAAAGCCCACAAGGTTTTTAAAAGCATCTTGAAGTGAGTATTATATTTATTCTTTATGAGCATTACATCTACACGAACCCTTTATACGTTTCCTACACACTTTCTGTTTCAGATAATAAAAATGGAGCAAAGTTCTTAGGCTGTGATGTAACGTGTGTGATGTATTTGTCTAGGTTTCTGTAAATGGAGAAGTATTATATAGTAGAATTCCAACTTTGCTCTTAGCGGTCATCCCGAAACCGATATTCACGTTGCTTCCATCATGCATAATCAAATTTTCTTTCCTCTATCAACTATCAAAATATACAGTTTAATCTGCCACATGTTTGATTCAGAATTTTCATTACATGTCAGAGGAATTATTTTGACGTTTTTTGAAAATATATCTTGATATCTAGGTATGTATAATCTCACTACTTGAGTTACATATCGAGACATTTATTTAAAGTTGGCGTCGAAGGAATATCTGAATTAACCATCTGAAATTTGGAAAAAAAAAATATAAACATTTTTCATAGAATCGTTATTTGGGATGGCCAGGAACACCTGGATATTTTCGGTTCCCATTGGTGTTACTATTCCCGATCCATAATTAGAATTATTTTAATGATAATGGTTGAACTTGAAGCAAGCTAGAATTAAAGACCTCATAAGACCTTCGTACACGTTCCAATACATCTTGAACTACCCGCTGTTGAAACATTTTCATTAAATCGACACAAGAAACTGTGCTGCAAGCTCTTGCATTCTAGATGAAAGCTAGATCAAGTTATAATCCGATAGAACAAGGTCGGGACTATATGCTGCGTGTGGCAATAGTTTGATTCCCTTAAGTTCCTGAAGCTTTTTCTGGGCGTTCGAGGAATGTGCGTTTTGCGTTGTCTTGCTGCACAAACACTTGCTTTCTGTTGGCCACTGCCATGTATTTTACATCTCCTGTTCGAGTATAGATTGAAATTGATGATTCTAGCGTCCCGAACGAACTCGTATGAATTATCCCCTCATAATTCCACCAGAAATGCACCAGCACCATAAGTTCGAAATGTCCTTGTTTGTGACAGATTTCGGTAGCTTATCCTTGTTTAACCACTCCGTCTGCATGTTAGGTTTATGGAAAAGCATTCACTTTCCATCACATGTAAATGTTCTCTTGATAAAGCTCAGATCACGTGTGATTTTAGGAGTTTCTTGCAAATATTCACTAGTCACTAGGTTTGATCTTAGGTCAATATGTGAGGAACAATGCGTTACTACCTGTTGCTTTTGTCAAGGTTGGGAAGGTGCCGATGTATTTGATGTATACCAACACTGGATTATGAGCTACCGAACTCGCCTTTTACTTTGCCAATGTTGGCGGTCGGATTTGTCTCTATGGTTTAGTGCACGACCTCAAAATAGACTTTTCTCAGCCTACCGCCTTTCGCTGATCGTAGAGGTTCTTGTAACCAAGGATATTTCTTGGATAATCTGAATGCTGTTCTGTGATCAATTGAACCTTCACCTTTCTCACTGCAAATATTTTAGGCTGCTTCTGCGACGTTCTGACCCAGTTCTAACTCGCACATCGAAAGTTCCTGAATTGGACGATGTTCTGTGTTCACTTTTTTCCTGTCAGTTCATACACAGAACGAAGCATTGCACAATATTTCACAGCTTCAACTACTATGAAAGTTACCCGTTCCAACGGAAATCTTCGAAGCCTTGAAATGTTTCGGTCACGATACATATGAGCTACAGGTTATGTGTGTAGGTGAATATTGCAAAACGTTTGACTCGCCATTGTCTTTTAAGACATTTCAAAGTTCGATCAGGTGTTCCCCAAGGGTCGAAGTTAGGACTTCAAGTATTTCCAATGTTTATCAATTATTTATAAAATTGTGTTATGAACTCCAAAAGTTGCTATTTGCTGCATATTGTTAGTGCTGAAGCTGTTTTTAGATATAAAATTTCAGAACGGAGATACAAATACATTGTAGAGCGGGGACGGGGACTGCTGGAATGACAGCACTGTATTGCTCGCTGTGTCTTCGTAGGTATGGCGCAGCTAAAATTGACTTGTCCTCGTTCACCAGACGAGTGAACAGCCCATCGGGATTGGCACCTGCATTACCTTTGTCATTGAGTGTTAACAACTGCTCCCTGCATCAGTCAACACAGACTTTCCTCTGTTGTGGTGTGAGTTCACTCGGCATACATCTTCCTGATTTTCAAATCTCCTCGAATGTTGGCTGAATCAACCCAATTTTTTCCTTGGCTATTCATATATTTCAGTCACTATGACGTTGGGGATTTTCTGGATGATTTACAGGGTGTAGTAAGTGCGTATACGTCTAGGACTGACACCATTCGAAGCACTTTTTTCTACATGGTGGCATTGCTTGTAGCTGAATTTCCATGAATCCCATGTTAAATGAATTTTAATTTCCCTGCCCACACGCACACATATTCGCTGTTCAAGAGCAACACTTCGCCCAACTTTGATCTTTGTAATCACCACAGCCCGTTAAATGCCATTTTGCCATGTAGTGTCCTAACGTTTGGATCTTCATGAAACTTCGTATGTAGGCGATTTGTGGGGTCTAGCATATTTCCCACATACATTCAAAAAGCCATAAAAGCTATATTTTGTCTGTTACCGCGATAAAAAACATATTTCGGAATAGAAGCAATATTTTAAAGCAATTTTCAACAGACATTCTGCAAAGTAAGTAACTCGTGTTGTATACATTTCCCCTGATTTTCGTTTCTTTTTCATTTCGGATAAATTTCATTTCTTTCAGCGCAAGCATTTCTAATAAATATTTCTTTTCAGCGCAACTTAAATACGTTGATAAGAATTACGCACAACACGAAAACCCGAAACAGACAGCGGAAAAAAGCAGCAGCGAGTTGAAATTCTCGCTGAAAAGCGTGATTCCGTTTGAACCATTTCAGCTTTTCTGTTTACCCACGAGGTCAAGGTCAAGGAAAATGAAGAACAACACTATCGGACGGAAGTTCAGTGCGCAAGTCGCTAAGTAACTAGGAATAGCTACTACTTCTGTGAAATAGTTTGCAATTCGTATTTAAATTTTGTGTATTTAGTGCAAGCTTCTTGAAATGCAGAAGGTGTCGTTACCTAAGTCAGCTTTAGTGAAGAAGTGGGCAGCAGAAGATGATAATTTCAAGGCCGACGGTGAAAAATATAATCTGCAAACTATGCTTGAAAACTGTAAATATTGACGGAATGTATTTACCTTTTCTTTCTGCTATACCAGTTTACTTTTTGTACGAAATTTATTACTTCTATTCTTTTTTATATTTATACAGGGTAAATATTTATTTATTTTAGAGAAACCAGCGATTTAAGATTTTTTTTTTACATTTACTAATTTGGGGAATTCATTGGGAGTTTACGTTTTTTTTTGGTAGCGAAGCTTCGTTTAGAATTTATTTCAAGTGTTCTGCGGCGAAATTCTGGGTGGGAGCCCCTGCGAGCAGTGGCTCAAACATTAGCAGGATGCAACACTCTTGAACCACTTCCAGTTAATTGGACAAATTTTGACGTGCTCTCGTGCAAATTTGCACCAGTGACATCAGCAGACGTTGAGCGTTCCTTTTCAAAGTTGAACTACTTACTCAACGACAGGAGATTGTGTCTGTCAACAGCCAACATTGAGCAATACTTGATTACAATGTTCAATTACCAATGATATTTGTTGACAGAATGGCCATTTGCTGTTTTTGATCTGTAAGTATTGTTTCTAGAGGTAAACGCCTTAAGCACCGCAATTAAACTGAAAAATAAAAGTTATATATAAAAGCCATGTTTTTAATAAAAGCTATATATAAAAGCCATATTTTTAATTTTTATGAGCCATTTTGCTATGTTATATTTTAAGAAATAAGAGCTATATTTTGACGGGCTCTGGTAATCACTTTCCATTCTGTCGGTTTGCACTGAAACACGGAAACACTTGATTTGCGTTTTCACTTCTCCTGGCCACGCAACATTCAGTTGATTATAGGAGTTTAGCCGCAACCATTAATAAACACGTTAACCGCAAAACTCGTGACCGCACTTGGAACTCGTAAGCACAATTTTCTTTTCGATTACAGGACTAGACAACACAAAACTCCATGTTGAAGTCTTGTATATAGCAAACTTATACGACTTAGAATAAGTACTTGGAAGCAGATACCGAGATAGATATTCATAATATGACAAACAAGTTAACGGTCTAGAATTATCTCATGTATTAAATACAATCTTGTGAAATCTGTATTAATGATATTTTGTTTCTCTATGTAATACGTATTCCAATTTCTTCGTATTGTGTATTTTAATTTGTATTTTTTTTTTCGAATAAATAGCCTGTATATGTTTGACATACTTACTTGACTATACTCATCAAGAGTTTCAAAGTCAATGTTCCTCCTCCCAAAATAGAAGTTTTTAATTGTTTGAGATATGAACTTCGATCTGGAAGTATTTCTAACATAAAGCATATGAATTGGAGCTAGGGATGAGAAATTATTTTGGAGTTCTTGTAAGGCTTGAGGATTTAGAGCCATGACTGAAAGAAGAAACATAACAACTTCATTAACCTTATTTGTTTGAAATGTGTTTATGTTACTGAACTGTAACAAAATAAATGGTTATGAAGAATATCTTACAACTCTCTTCAGAAATAAACACATTGGACTCAAATAAAAACTATTATACGTTTCCACATAAGTATACCAATTGGAGAACATATAGACATTGAACACATAGAAATGAAAATACTACAGTATTTGCAATAAGCAATGGCGAAACAGGTTTAATTTAAAATAATTTGCTATGAACTAAGGACCTGAAACTAATGTAAATTAGGTGAAGTCCGTATATAAAGAAGAAAAATTATAAAGTTTCGCACTGATATTTTCCATAATTTTTAGTATGTCTTCAAAAATTAAAATACCTTATACCTTTAAATTGCTACGGGAGAAGGGTACATTTAGTCTATTCAAATGGTTATCAATATAAATATTTAACATAAATTGCTCCATTATTTATATTCAACATGCCTATCTATATTTTATAGAATATTAATATTTACGTGACGTTGAAAATCAATATTTTATTTCTCATGCAAGTCGGTAACTAATTCTCATTCCTCGATGGTTTTGTTAATTCGCGATTAAAACATATATAGGTTAAGGAAAAGATAATTAAAGGGTCATTATGCATAATAACCTGATTTAATGAAGAATCATCAACGTAAGAGACAAGTTTGATACACTTTCCTTTATTATTCAGTTCAACCGGAGATTTCACATATTTTCCATAATGATTCGGTTTCTGTAAAAAAATTCTTGTAACTTGATTTACAGGCTTATTGAAGTTACGGTTACAATTGTAATATAAGCAACCTTCAAGAGTACAAGTAGTTTCAATACAGTTACAATTGTAATAGAAGCAACTTTTAAATGTACAAGTAATTTTCAAATTATATGAGATACACTAGAAGTAAGTGAATGCAAGCTACTAGTAATTATCATGTTAGTAATTTAGTTCACCAATAAGAAAAGAAGAAATATATTAAAAAATAAATAATTAGAAATATCAGTGTACGGCCGTGTGGGCAATAAAGCATTTCATTTAGTTTCAATCACGGTGTAAGATAAGTAGGTGAGGAAGCAACAGCATTCAGCAATAGAAATATTATGTTCCCTTATTGCACGTAGTTCCAACTGAAATCGCTAGATGGCAGGCCCATCTGCGGGCCTGCTAGAGTAAAATAGTATATATTGGGTTTTCTATAGTTGGTCTACCATAAACATGGGTATGGAAAGCATGGAAAGAAAATCGAGTTGCAAGTTCTGGGTCTATATTAATTTAGTCTTTGTACTTACGTCATTTAGATCACAATATCGAGTCTTTCGTACTTTGAATGTACGAACAGGAAAACAAATTAATTTGAAATCAGCTAAATAAATTGATAAATTCTGTTGATAAATTTTCTTAAAATATATATATAACCAACAATGTTATGTACCTCGCTGTACGCACACCTATACAGTAAATAAGTTTCCAACGTATGAAAATCTGAAAATATTATGGTCACAAAACAGCGGCCAACTGTCAACCAGTTGTTGAAACCCCCCACTGAAAGAAGTCACCGGTTTTGGAAACAAAGAACTAGATCACTGTTCGCCGCAAGCCATTCTCATCTTGCAGTGTTTTCCCGGAAAGGTGGTTTTGCAGGCTGCGAAAAACAGTAGTCTGTTGGTGCAAGATCTGGTGAAAACGCCGAGTCGGGGAGTTTCTCCCAGCCAAATTCCTCGATCTAAGCACAGATTATTATTGCCGTGAGTAGGTTAATAGGTGCGCGTTATAACCGTATTTGATCACACCCTTGCGATTAACCAGAGCAGGGCGTTTCTCCAACAATGCAGTCTGCAGACGTTCAAGCTGTAGACATTGATCGTCTGGTTACCTGGCAAGAGCTCAAAATGAATTATCCGGAAACATTCAACATCACTTTACAGGCGTGGAGATCCTGTTTTGCCACAACTCTTGCGGCCTCTTTTTAGGTATCCACTGTCGTTTGCTTGTAATGTTATGGTAGAGGACCCACATTACATTCCCTGTCACCATTCTGTCCAGAGATGCCTCACGTCTGTGGTGGGTGAGTAGGGAACTGCAGATATCAACTCGTTGCTACCTCTGTTGAGGCGTTAATGCAAGGTATACCCATTTCCCGAGTTTCTGCAGATGACGATGGATGTTCGAATGGGTAACATGGAATTCACTGGCCAGTTCTTCAACAGTTTGCACTGGATTTACCTCCACCGCTGCTCGCAAGGCATCGTTGTCCAGCTGTATCAGACTTCATTCCCGTGGCTTATCGGTGAGGCTGGTGTCCCCAGAACGAAACCTCTGGCACTTTCACACATCCACAGCACCCTGACAATATACGGCCTTGTTGTTTCGTACCGCTGCGCTGGCTGGATGTCCCCGGTGAAATTCATACATGAGAGGCCGTATGTGGTCCTCCGATACTGCCATTATCAAACACAAGCCAGTTCCAACCAGTGAAGTAAACCTTTCTCCTTCAACACACAGTTTCACAATCAAGTGCCCTATATGACTCAGCTATGGCAATGGCCTTCTAGTTCACTATTCGCTCGTCAGATGGTGTAATTGCACCGGTCATCGCACATACGACATTACTTATGGGATAACTCGTTTGCAAAAATTGTCAGTAATGTTCTGAAAAGAAGGTCCAATGTAGATCCAGCAAAATTTTGCTCTTGTGGATCGACTGGACGTCCTATGGACATAAAATGAGACGTTCATTGGGCGTACGTGCACATGTTACAGCCCATCCGTTAAAATCCGTACTTTTCTATAATTGTACCTTATATGGACATCCACTGGACATAACCATCGAGTCTACTTTGGAAGTCTAATGGACGTCCCTTCCCTTCTCCATTGGACGTACTCCTCCTGTGGACACAAAATGAATGGTATGACTGCATCCAATGATGTCCATAGGATGTACTTGTGCTAGGTTGGGGTAGATATCAAATTTCAATCCAAAAATGAAAAAAAAAAATGAAATGACATAAAGAGATTAAGATAAGGGCTATGAAGGGATTACAATAGAGCATGGCTGGGAGGGAGATATTTCGTCGTCGGAACTGCAATACCCCCTATGTGGCAAATCATCAATTTTTCAGGAAGGCCAAAAAACCGGTTTCTGTAGTACAGTCTTGAATACAATTTACGTACTTTAAAGTTGCTCCTCCCCCCTCACACACATATATACTTTGAGCACTGAGGTAAACTTAAATTAATTACTTTAGGTCATCTTTAATCAGATACAATGGTTTAATTAATTCAAAACCTAATCCGAAATTATTATTCCATGGAAGGCGTTTTCTCATCTTGGAAGTATCTAAAGTGGATGCAAATATTCTATTTTATCATACAGCGCGCCATGGTTGAACTTTAGACAGTATCTCTACCAGATCGTTTAACTGGTAATAACATGCACCTTTAAGGTTAGAGTACCTTAAAGTAATTTTAAGATTATATGCATCAGTGGCGAAGTAAGCGGGGGGCCAGCGGTTCCTCCGCCCGAGGACCCACCTCCCGAGGGGCCGCGCCGACACAATAATCGCTTTATACCGAGCCGCCGTAGCTCAGTGGTAGAGCGTTGGCGTAGAATTCGGGTGATCCTGGGTTCGATCCCAGCGGCCGACCATCCTGACAGGTTTTTCCAGGCTTTTTCCACAGTCACACCACGCAAATGCCAGGATTGTACCTTCAATATAGGCCCTGGCTGACACCTTACCGAATCCTTTCCCATCCCTGAGCCTCAGATGCCTAAAGGCCATCAAATTCAAATAATCGCTTGATAAAATTAATCAGTGGAGCACGTCGATGGTGGTCAGTGGCGTAATAGCCTTGCCGTCTCAGGACTCTTACTTCTGTGCTTGACTAATGAGTTAATGACTCATAATCATGGCTCTCCGCAATCTGAATAACCATTCTCATGTACAGATTACGGCGAATGGCAGGAAGATATCTGTCATGGCACGTAAGCCCCCGTGCAGCCACCAGTATTCCCGTGGAGTTCGGAATAATTAAAAATAAGTTATTCCGGCCAAAAGTAGCAGTGTGAGCTTTTGATTGTGTTCGTTAACGGGCATCAACCAAGTTAACTTGCCCCGAGTTGGTCCCAGATTGCCTTACGCCGCTACTGATATACAAAATAGTGATCACCCCAATTAGGTTGCACTTTTGACATTAGAAACTTTCCCGATCCATTTACAATTAACAATATGTGAATTACTGTTATATTAGAATAATTCTAAGGCACGGTGAAAGATAGGTAAGTGGGGAAAGGACACCACTCAGGAATAGAAAAATTATGTTCCCTAGAATACGAGGTGAAATATTCCGCATGTCCTTTATCAACGTTTAACGTCAGATTATATTAACAGCCATCAGCCATACCATATATACAGTAAACTAACGCAATTGCAATTGAAAGAATTTAACAATATACCAAAGTGGCGCCTGAACCCAATGGCATATTTTCTAATCTTCTATTCACCGAACTGCTACAAATCAACTTAAACTAAATTTTATTTTAATGCATCGTTTCTGATTTATGGGGAAATATTCATCATATTTACCATTGACAGCTGAAGAATTTGGGCTCCAAATTGAGAACCTTGTATGAGTTGTATCATCTGTATCTCGAAAAGGAAGCGGAATCGGCCACATGCTTACATAAACTTTTTCATTGTTTTGGTGTAATAAATTCGTCTGTAAAGTTTGTCCCACTTTAGATACGTCCCGTATAAAAGTGATCATCCCAATTAGGCTGCACATTAGAAACTTTCCCAATGCATTCAGAACTGATAACATGTGTGTTACTGATTCATTAGAATACTTCTAAGGATACCCAAAAGCATATTAGCCACTTTTATATATAGCTTCTGTCAGGCTTTCGGATCTCTCAGTTTAATATGTCGGCTCATTGATGAAATAAGCTATAGTGATGGGTGATTTACTAGCAGAGATAAGGTTAGTTCTAGTTTGCTGTCTAATACCGAAGAAAGCCCCTTTATTGTCCACTATACAATTCTTTGTTGTATTAGCCCACTTTCGTTTATTGTTTACTTAATAGTTGGTTACTTGTATGTTAGTGCAAGGTTAGATTAGGTCAAATCATGTTATACAGTGGAGAACCCAAAGTCTATTCATTGCGTAATTTCAACAATTTTTATTTATTTATTTATTTTACCATGACACATCTTGGAAGTATATAAATCATTCAAATTCACCACGAGATTCTTGTGTAAATATTTGTCTCCATGAAATACAGAGGTCACCTTATGGTAATATAATTAAAATTCTCGACGTGAATTTAATCATTAACCTGAGAAGTTATTTTATTTTCAACAAAGTATGCATAATGTAAATTAGACGTAGAGCAATCTGTAGAGTGCTCGCCTTGGAATCGGGAAGACCCGGGTTTTATTTCCGGTACCTGCTATCCTGACTGAGCATTTCCTCGACCATTCCAGGCAAATACTAAAATTGTACCTGAATTCTTTCCAAAATCTTTTTCCATGTTATTTATTATCAAATATATCCATTGTAAAATAACTGAAATTGCTCTGTATCTGGATATTGTAAAATAAATAGGTAATATTTCGGTTAAGGTGATGGCAAACTAAAATTGCAGCTTTCCGCCGAATAACGCTGTATGGCACAATGCAGCAGATAACTTGACTTCGCTGCCGTCCACTTTCTTGCTTGCACATACAGCGTTGTTCCGCTAAGAGACCAATTTGCCAGCATACTAGCATGGGCGGATTTAGGGGAGAGACCCTTGGGGACACGATAGAGACCTGGGAGGGGGAAAAATCGCTTTAAAAGCTATCGTTTAGAATGAAACATTTAAAGTCATTCTGAAATGACGGGGGAATGCCCTCCAAAAATCCGCCCATGCATACTAGTGTCATCCATCTTTTGACCAATGGCGAAACGAACCTTTCAGTATATTTCGGTCATTTTCCGTACAGAATGATTGAACTGGTAACTCAGCGCATTCCGCAATGTGCCATACAGCGTTATTCGGTTGTATGCTTCAATTCTCGACTTACTTGTTAGCGGAAGGATACACTATACAAATAATTCTTGGGTACACTTTATTTTGTGGTCCACAAATATAACAAAGTTTCGAGGCATGCAAGTGTGAAACTACAGTGAAAAAGCGAAACGTATTTTGGAATATTTGCCTGTTTCCAGGTTGGGGTGAGCACATGGAGTCAGCGTTAAACGTCATGTGCATCGCTTAGAATGAAGAAGAGTATCTCATCAAACTTTACCTAAACCGTCTTCGTTTTTTCGACTTTATGTTTGTGATTTTTGTAGCAAACATATCATTCATAAATCATAATAGAATTCCTCCGCATGCTGCCCTGCAACTCGAGTACGTATTTAACGAAATAATAATGATATATGGCTCTTCGTAACACTTTTTGGATTACCGACTCTTATTAGGTATTTATAGAATCAAGAATGACCCGTTATGCATGCTATACCCCGGACGAGAAATCGCAATGCTTAATAGGCCTACATTATTGCGGACCAGCGAAGTACTAAAGACGTTAATCCCAGTTAAAGATGACTGTAACGAATAGAAGTTAGGGTAACCCAACCTAACATAAACTTGAATATTTTGAAAGATCCAGAGGGGGTTTTAAAGAGTAGCCATCTATTTAATTTTTGCAATTTGGAATTAGGTTTTACTTTAGCTTACGTCGAGCATGATTTCTCCGAACGAACTAATTCACAAGCCCATGAATCGGAATCATGGTAATGCTACATCATGGTGACATGTTTATTTATATATTACCATTAATATGTTGCTACAAAAGACACGGACAGTATGTCGAGTGAACGATAGTGTAACCAAGACGGGTTAGAAAAACTCAGGTTACTATTTTTATAATACACGGTGCACATCACGTTTAACCTGACACCACCTGTGACTGCTCTGTTTCTGTTTATAAATGGAACGTCCGACGTATACTAAAGAAAAGCCTGGAATTATGTAACATTTTCCATTAATTCTATATTATAATTTCCCAAGTGCAAGGTAATATTTTGTATATAGACGACATGTCATTGAGTGTACAGCCATATTTTTAAACTAAATTAAATTAAATATAACTCTTTCTCTTCTACTGGAAAAATAAAAAATAAAACACTAAAAAATTCAAGGCAATAAACGGTGTTCTATTCATGAATGTTAAAATTTTAACAGGAAGCTTTGTACGTGGATGGGAATGCATTAAAAATTCTTGTCAATAAGAAAAACATACGAAAACATCTTTCAGGATCTAATATGATAAATTGTCTTCTAACGTGTAAAGAAAGATACATAAATAAACTATTCACTACTTTAAAATACGAAATTTTATTGTAAATAAGGTATACTCCCAAATTTGTGATATATACATCACACTATAGCATAGAAGTACAATTGAGTCTAGAACCCCTTTTGTAATAGTTTGTTTACTTGTACTGTAGAAATGGCGACTGATACAATACCCAGTATTTATATATTTAGGCTACTACCCAGTTGACAGTGATCCTAGTGGCAAAACCAGCGAAACATAGTGCATTAAGCGAACACGTTTGGCTGCTTCGCTTCCTCACCTACTTATCTTACACCGTGGTTTCAATGGTCAAAAGGAAAGGAAAGTTGTTATTCCTTTCTTCTTCTGTTAAAAGAATGTAAATTGTTTGTTTTGATACACACAGGTTGTAAACAAATCGTCGCAACGTCTCTCAACCTGTATTAGAATTGTGGGAATGAATATCTAAGAGAGATATGAATATGAGACATCTACATGTGTGTCAGACTTCTGTATAGCCCAGTACATGCTTTACAGTTTGTTAACACGTTTGTTTCAAAGGTTATTTTATCTGTTCTGGCTAATTATTTCCAACATGGGTCCTACTACTTCTGTGTTAAGTAATATTTAAAAATGTCTATTTACGTCCAAATAAGCATAGATGGTAACTGCAGTATATGAATTAATATGCTGGTTTTGTACGCTAGACTTTAGATACTCCCACGGTCATTTGCACAAACATGCATGACTATAGATTTTACTGATTATTACGCATTTATCTTTGATGTGTACTATAGTTACAATTTGAAGTTTCCTTCAATCATACGCGTACTCAGCATATAAAGTTAGCGCAGTCAGTAGGATCTGTTGGATTTATTGCTGCAACAATGTTTTCGAATTTTACAATAAGGAAGTTTGAATTTCTCAATATGAATGTTTCTGTAAACAGAGAAATTTACATTATTTATTGCATAACCTTCACTTTACTGTCATGGGTTAGATTCGCAATTCGGAGCTGCTTTTGCGATACTGATAAAGAATGTCAGTAGGTTAAGAAAATACAGAGAAATGATTTATGTAAGTTTAGTCACCTAATGAATGGTGTGGATAAGAATTATTGTATCACACAAAACGTAGTTCAAAATATAATTATTTTTCTACGGAAGTTTTATATGGTACCAAATAGACTCTGCACAGGTTCGATAATTCAAACCATATTAAGTATAAGTATGATTAAGTGAGTATGATAAGTATGTGCAAAACACCCCAAGTAGCACATCCAAGTCGGCCGATATGGGCATATCGGATTTTACGACATCGATGGATATTATTCAACGGCATGTGCTCCATATTGGATGGCAAACGTCTTGACCAATATCGATCACCGATATCGATTGACATCGGACATCGACATCGATCGTCGACATTGCTCAATATCGGGTATCGACATTGCCAATATCAGTCATTACTATTATGAACATAATGTAATTCTAATTTTTTACTATTTTTTTTAAAAAGGAATCATCCTTTTTGTATAGGACCACCAACATAGACAAACCAACAAGAAATAGTAGAACACGTAAGAAATTGTAAAACAAAGTTACTACTTATGTAAAAAATAAACCCACTATTTTTCTGTAGCTAAAGTTACATTACTTCGTTGTGCTAATGGATTGTAAAATTTGTCGACCACTGCTAGTTTGTCAAATATTATTATTTTCGATGTTGCGTTCATGCTAAAATTTGTAGTTCCTCTCCATGGTAATCATTTCACGTCTCTTCCGCTTTGACATTTTTCTTGCTAAGAAGTTAAACCTACAATGGCCATGAATACAACGAAACAGCTTCAATTGAAGGATATTATGTAAAACAAATGTAAATAAATATATCATTAACTTATCCTCCTACTAAAGCAAACTTCTCGTAACAACCCCATGCCCTCGAGAAAATACACTACTTTCTACTGTACAAACGAAAAAAAAGTGTAAAATGCCTCCCGGTTCTGGCGGCGTACGATTACCAGCATAATAAATATTATTATAAATCTTGTTGGTTTGTCTATGTACTTACAGTGATAAAAGAACACAATCCTTAGAAACACAATCAACGTTAACACTTATTTATTTATGTCCTTCCCGTGAAAGGACGTAAAAACGTTATTCTGCATGCTTCAACGATTAACAACTTCTATGTCAACAAAGCTGGCCGTGTGTTGAGAATAATAGTTTATATTTTATCACCAGAGAGATCTACCATCGCTTGAATAAACATCGGTTTGCCCAGATGAACCGACATTGATCAATATAGATATCGATTAACGACATGGATCGATATGGTTCCATGACGAGTGCTCTGTTTTAATTTTAATTTATTCACTATGAACAATAAGATTTGTAGAAAATCAATTTAATCTTTGCACAGTACTTACTAGTTTTAGAAAATAGGTAAATCAGTGATACCGATAATCGATGTCGATCCCACATCCATCGACGTGGGCTCAAATGGAACCGCTCCTCCTCCCGCATTAACGATGTGGGGCGATATGGGTCCCATGAGTGGTCAAAGTGTATGTGAATACTGGGATTTTGATTAAATAAGAATTACTTTACCTAAAATATTGAGAGAATGCGTGATACAAGTTAGTCATAATAATACGATTAGACGTACTAGGTTAAGGAAATTATTATGCTTTGTAAATTAAGGATACAAATTTTTATCCACATTGGAAAATTAATGTGCTTTGTAATGTGTTACTGATACAAGCTAATTCGACAACTTGTGCTATAGAGCATTACAGTATTCAGCAGTTATTCAAGAAATGAAAATATTTTTTTCTTAAGGCATTTTACAGCCTATTCTGAAGACATTGGTTATAGGTTACGATTGCAAATTCGTCAGGACGCCTTGCTTATATACAGAAAAACTGTACTATTCCAGTCATACTACAAGAGCAAGTGAAACTTCAATTGGATAAATTACAAAAATCTAAAATAATTGAACCAGTAGACAGAATAGAATGAGCAACACAATTAGTAATTGTGACAAAGAAATATGATAAATTAAAATTGTTTGGATCTAGAACATACATACATTAAACAAAATTTTCGACAAAATAACATATTTCTTTTCCCAAAATGGCAGAAGTTTTCGACAAATTGCAGGGCGCATTCATTTTTACATTACTCGACTTGAAAAATGCTTATCTCCAATTAGAAGTGATGCCTGAATACCAAAAATATTTGGGAATAAGCACACCCTGCGGCCAGTATTTTCAGAGGCGATTATCCTTTGGCCTAAATAATAGCGCCCAAATATTTCAAAAATTTATGGACCAACTATTGGGCAAAGGAAAGGGCGTAGTGTGCTATCTAGACGACGATCTAGTGTACGGCAAAGACAAAACTGAATTTACCAAATGAGTACTGGATATGTTTACGCAACAGATTATCAAAATCAGAAAAGACAAAAGTGTTTTTTTGCAGAACAAATACAATATCTAGATTTTAATATTTCAGCGTCAGGTATCAGAGTATCAAAAGGCAAAATTAAGCGAATTATCGAAGCGCCTGAGCCAGTTAACGTAGAGTAAATCAAATCATTTTTAGGCTTGTCAACTTTTATCATCGGCACACACCTAACATGTCATCTAAAACATCAAAGTTAAGCAGTTTGCTGGCAAAAACATCAAATGGGATTGGACAAACGAACATTCCAAAGAATTTCGGGAAGTTAAAACATGTATTAACAATGCTCTTGTACTACATTCCTTTCAGTCAGAAGAGAAAGTGGTAATAATGACCGATGCTAATGCCAATGGTGTTGGAGCGGTATTATTCAATAGAGTTAATGGAAAACTCTTCACTATTTCCTGTGCATTGGCTTCTTTAACCCAAGCCAAACGTTCATACTCTCAGTACGAGCGCGAATGGTTAGCCATCATACTAGCCTTGAAACGCTTTTACAAATTCGTATACGATAAAATGTTCACGATATTGACAGATCCGATTCCGATCAAGTTTATTTTGGGGGACAAATCTATACCAATAACACCCACATTCAGATTACAAATATGGTTTTCATTAGTTGCAGCTGATGACGTTTAATTCGAATATTCAAAAGGCACAAATACCAGTTACAGAATTAACTTTAAACCGCGAAGAGTCTACAGATTTCATTGCGGATATTGAGGACATCTTTATCAATTTTGATCAGCTGAAAAAACATGCGAATATAACGAAATGTATTTACAAATTTAAACATGGGTTCCGAATGGATGACCTAGTAAACTTCCATCAAATTTGTCCACCGAAGAACTAGAGACTTTATTAGAAAAAACAAATTTTGTACATTTTGAGATACATGTACAAAACGGCTGTTTGTTCAAGGAGCAATATCTAATCCTTTCTCAGGAATTAAGGTTAATCTATTTGAAAATCTTACACGAACAGCATTGGAGCATAAAAATGTTATTAACAGCGAAACAGAATTTGTGGTGGCGCAATATGGAAAGAGATAAAAAAAACTATTGCACAAGAATGTGACGTTGGTTTGCCAATAAAAAATAAACCACTAAAAACAGTTTCAATCATGGCCAAAATTAATGCAACCTTTAGAGAGACTACATGTCGACCATGCTGAGTGGAAACGGTTCAAGTTATTTATATGTGCAGACAGCTATTCTAAACCAATTTACGCATGGTTTGTAAAATCTACAACTGCTGAAGAGACATGTCGTTGTTTGACCGAACTGTTCTCAATAAATGGCATACACGAAATATCGGTTTCAGACTACCTTATAGAAGTGAAACGTTTAAACGATTTGTACATGGCGAAAAATACGACTATTTAACTCTCCTCCGTGCTATCCTCAGAGCAACGGAACAGCCAAAATAACGGTGCAGGCAATTAAGCAGGTTTCAAACCATAAATACTGTGAGTATAGAACAACCATAAACAATAAAGTGCTTCAAATATGGCTCACGGAAATACTGGATTAAACTCCTAAATATGGTGACAACAGCATCTGAAAAAAGTCCATTAGCGACTTTATTGTCTTACACACCTCGCAACAAGTACGATTTGTTGAATCAACCATACAATACAGCAAAAGCTGAATTGCCTTCAGGTCTGACAGTTTGGGTTCAAAATCATAAGGACATTTTTCCAAAGTTTTTAAAATATATTCTAATAAACTAGGTAGGTTAGAATAGATTTTAGTAAAGGTAAATAACAGAGAAAAAGTATTATATAAACACCACATCTATGTACCAAGATCCACTTTATAAGTTATGCAAAACAAAAATATAACATCAAAACAAACAACGGAGAAGAGTCAACTAGTATGCACGGACAAACTTCTGTGTCTACCAACGTAACTCCTAGAAGTTCCAAAAGACATTAAAAAATGCTTAACTGTCTTAAGGATTATGTTACATATAGTGCTCAAGACCATCATGCTACAGTGGATAAAATACATTAATATATATAAATCACTGAACAAAATAATTAAAGGAATATAACGAAGACAACTGCAATAACGTTAATTTAATGATACTTTAAGATGACAATTGAACTGTTACTTGAAATCGTTTAATGGAACAGTAAGAGTGCTATTATGAATGTATCTGTGATTTACTGGAACTCTGACAAACTAAGCTTATTCTCTTATCAGAGTTTTAATCTATCAGCAAGATAACGTGTTTCAAATTTGCTTTGTCGGAACCAGATAAACACGACTTTTGCATTTCAAAACATTATATTTTATTTGATTGTGTATTCAAAACAGACGATATTGTTATTATTACATTACTTAGAGAAACATCTATAACGAACATCTTTATGCGAGGTTATCATATTTCTTTTGTTATGAGTTGACAATGTAACCATGTTTCAATTTTGTTTTATTTAGCATCCACCTTTTAATTTTCAAACAGAGATAATTGCCGTGTGGGCAATAAAGCGTCTCGTTTAGTTTCAATAGCCAAAAGGAAAGGAAAGATGTTATTCCTTTCATCTGCTAAAATCATTATGTTCGTTTGTTTTGACATACACAGGTCTAGACAAATCGTAGCAACGTCTCTCAAACTGTATTATAATTGTGGGAATGAATATCTAAGAGAGATATGAATATGAGACATCTACATGTGTATCAGACTTCTGTATAGCCCAGTACCAGGCCCGGCGCGCTTGTATTGGAAAGTTGGTTTTTGCTCTGGACAGACGCTAGGAGGCGGGAGAATACACTACCGAGACAGAGTTACCAATTCAGCAACTTTGTATCTAGGACTAGTTATTTTGAATACTTATTTAGGTGCCTAAGGTTTTCACTTTTCTGTAGTGTGTATAGGGATTTCGGTAACTTCTGTGCATGTTCTAGCAACAAACACTCCTGATTCTAGCATTAGTAAGATAGAATTTTAACTACTTTTATAGTGCTGTTTAGCTTTTATCAAGTAATTATTGTTAGCAACACTGTATCAAGTATCGCCTCATAACGTTCTCTTGTTTGATATAAGTAACTAAATTGAGAAACCGCCCGTTTTAAATTCTACAAACATCTGCACAATTGAAACAGAACTATATTTGCAGCTTCTAGCAAATTAAAGTAAAATTGTACAAACGAAAGTTATTACTACAAAGGGGAAGTGTTAAAAGGTGGCTCGTACCGGTGTAAATGCAGCGTATGAAGCCGACGCAGATTTTCTACTTAAGCAAAATGTGGTTGAAATACATCAGAAATGAGTTTCATCACACAAACTATGTTATTTACGCAGGAAATGTTTTACATTCTAGATGATTTGACATTCAGTCGAAAATAGATTAAAACTTAGATCTTGCCAAAAGTTAGTGTACCCGGAATTTTGAATAAAGCAGCAAGAGACAATTCATTTCTACCATAACCCAGTAGAAGCACAATTCTGTAAGAAGCAACTTCTAAATGGATAATGAAAATATAATTATGGGATGAGGAACACCATTATCCTACCAATAATGGAGCTTAGGAGCCAACGCTGGAGGAGGATATTTGAGTCCATTTGTAGTGCGATCGTACTTAGTAGTAAAGGTAAACTCCATTTTTCACTATATTTTTTTAAGTGCAAATTTTACTTTAGGAACTCCTAGGCACAAATATAGATAGCAAAATTTGACGTTTCCTGTTATCTACGAGCCACTCGTTTACGTGAACGTTAGGAACGATAGTGATTGTAGCAACCACAGGTTATAACAATCCGTTTACCACAGTGAACGAGTTGGTAAGATCTTGGAATGGCAACATTTTCCACGGTTAATTTCAGCGTACCTGGTGGATGCTCTTTGGAAACTCCCCCAATCGTAGTTTTCCTTTTACGGTACAACTGCGATTAGAACTGTTACCACTGACATCTAGTAGCGTTGTTACGTAGTGCGTGCACTTCAACATTGCTATCTGTCAGCTACTAACATGATCCAGTCGATAACTGGCCCTTCCTTTGCGGCAAACACTGTTTATCCCAAGTAGGGGACATGTTTTTCTATGTTTTTATATTTCATAGCATATTTTCTAAACGTTCATATTAATTATTAACTTATGTTTTCTGAGAAAAACAACAACAAAGGTTTCTTGTAATTGTACACACATTAGGCCAAGCCTGAGAGGTGAGTTAATGCATAGACTAAATAATAATATACACTTATACCGCTTATTTATTTTCGTTTGCGCTAAAATTATTATTATTAATTTGCTTAAGAGCACGTGATTTTGAACCCTGCCGTTTGGTGTCTCTGCTAACTACTAAAAAAAACAGCGAATGAAAGTAGTCGCGAGTCACCTAGCGGCAGGATTCAAAACCACGTACTCCTTATCGCAGACGAAAATAGGCAAGAGGGATTAGTCTATATTTTAGTCTATGATTAGAGTAAGGTTATACTGTTTTCGCATTATTATTACTACGCATATTACTAGATAAAGCACTACCTAAATTGATTCCTTTTCGACGAGCCGAGTGAGAGTACAGAATAGAATCATCGTGTGATTATTTTTGCAGACCAATCAGAGTTTGAGTTTGAAAACTACATTCAGTTGTACTGTAAAAAGAAAATTCGACCCCCCCCCCCCCGATTTTATATTGAACAGCCGCTTTCCTCGAAGTAGTGATTTTTGTCTCGATTTGTTTGGAATCGAATCTGAAATCCTGCTCCGAGGATAGTGACAGCTCAAAATGACGGATCATAGTTTGTAAAGAGCGTAGATAATGCCCATATTCCGATTATTCATTCCATATATACAGACAAGAATTGTTTTCATCGCTTTATGCCTCCCAGAGTGACACGTTTAGTTCTTAACATAGGGTGACTGCACCATTAAATGAACATATTCCAGTGACTGAAAATTTTCAAATATTTTCGTTTCAAACAAGCTATTTGATGGCTGTTTTACCTTCACTTAGTCCTTCAGTGTTGCAGCCACGTTTTAACTGGCTGTTCAATCATTAATTCATGAGGGGAACCTACTAGCCATCTTGCCCTGTAAACACTGGTAGCCAGTGATGTAATGGAGGGTAAACGCAGGTATACGGCGTATACCCACCTCAATTATTTAGACGTCACCGTATACCCACCTATATAAAATTTATAAAATACGCAGGTATAAGGGATAATAAGCGGGAGGTTTCGTTACAATGAGTGAACGAAGATGACTGCGGTGCGGTTGGACTAAATTTGACCTACCCTAACTGTACCTAAATATCAAGGAAACTAACATAATTTTAACTAACCTAACCTTCTTTACACGAAATGTAGCCTTTCGAGATTAATGTAAAACTGTGTACGAAATCATCATAATTTTAGGATGAAACTAACCTAACATTCTGCACCCCATAATCAAATTTTCAACATTAATGTGAAATTATTCGAAGAAGCTATGCTTTTTTGTATGAAATTAGTCTCACCTGAAGGAAACTACCCAGGGGTGTTTACAGTAGTTGAGCGAGAGCGGAGTCCCGGTACTTCTTTTAGATGTCAGGAAACGCCCTGCCTCTTTGTATTAAGATTTTATTTATTTTCTAGAAAACACTAAATTAGGATATCTAGTAGTTTTACACAACAGGGTACCTATTGTTCCGTGTTGTTGTCTGGTTAAAAGTCACAACAACGTAAGTAGTTTC
Organism: Lepisma saccharinum; assembly: GCA_022664845.1. Taxonomy (NCBI): domain Eukaryota; kingdom Metazoa; phylum Arthropoda; class Insecta; order Zygentoma; family Lepismatidae; genus Lepisma; species Lepisma saccharinum. The sequence continues at coordinate 29,979 of JAGDQP010022289.1, forward strand.
GCAGATTTTTTTTAAAATTAAAATTTAAGAAAAGAATAGTTAGGCCTTTACTGAAGAGTACGGTTGATTACTCTTGTAATAGGAGTGGCATTATTGATCTCATTGCCATACCGCAAAGGTACGTACACATTAATGTACTTACCATACTCATACTCTAACAAACTATTCTTGAATAAAGTGCCTTGATACTAAATTTTCTTCAAAACTATCCTAACTCTAACCTTCTCCATGCGGTAACTTAATATTTTAACATTAACGTGACCGGGAATAATATATAATTATTGAATGAAACTATCCTATTCTAGGGACCACGGTGGCTCGCCGATCCAGGTGGTCGTGCGGGCTAGTGCGGTAGTCTAGCGACTCCTGGATCGCGGGTTCGAATCCCGCCTCGGGCATGGATGTGATTTTAACTGTGTAGGTTAAGAAAGATAAACGAAAAATAAATGGTCCCAATCGTATAAATAAACGCAATGTACTATGAAAGTTAAATAAACGAGATTTTTTTTTAAAGTGGCTCAGTTGGTAGAGCGCTCACCTCTGGTGCTATGGGTCGTCGGATCGATCCCGGCTCATCCCATGTGGGCTTTGTGGTGGACAAACACCGTCTGCGTGGGTTTCCTCGGTGTGCCCCCGTTT
>JAGDQP010022290.1:0-30614 GCA_022664845.1 Lepisma saccharinum
GAGTGAATTTCTCAGTGGTTAATCGTCCTTGGAAACTGTTGATTGACCCTGAAGACACGTCCATAAGACCAGTCAAGGACGCTCAAGAGTTATATCTGGAAGCGAAGATCGTTATTTGCTGATAAAAGCCAGGCGCCACAATTGGAGTAGCGTCCGTCAACTGGCATCAGACCACGCTGTTTCAACAGGAAGGCAGATAACTCGGCTTGGTGAAAGATGGTTGTATGCAAGGTGACCGGTAGTTTGTGTGCCCTGATCAGAGAAGGAATCGTCTACAATGTTGTCGAGATCACAGTCATTGGGCAGATGTAAATTAGACGTTCGTATTTTCCAGTGATGAGTCGTGGTTTACTCCATAGTCTTATCCTCGACAGTGCATCATCTGGAAAGAACAGGGAACAGGATATAATCCTTCCAGCATCATCGAACGTGATCAATACGGAAGTGGCGGGTGATGTGGGCCAGCATTGTGGGCAGAAACTGAAGAACTCCTCTACGCGAAACCACCAGGTGAATGGACAAGGCAAAACTGCTACCAGATATCGCGATCAGATCTTGACAGTACGAGAGAGTTTCGGCAGCATGTGGGAGAAAATTTCTTCATGATCGATGACAATGCCCGCTTTCCTAGACCTGTATTGGTGGTTTCGGAACTACTGGAACTATTGCGCTTTTAGAGTGATCAGTGTGTTAACCGGCCTTAAATCTAACTGAACATGTTTGGGACAACATAGCAAGCCGAGTTGCTTCACGATCACCGCCACCCATCTCATTTGATGCTCTCACAATAGCTCCGCATGAACAATAGGAGCCAATGCCACAAAAGATATTCTCGCTGCACCTGTCCGTACTATGCAGCATTGTTGTCAGACTTGTATCACTGCTAGGAGTGACTATATACCCGATTAAGCTTCATTTTGGGGGTTTCTCACTTTATTTTGTTATCTGGCCTTATTTTGTATCCGTTTGTGATATTGCAACCATGAGATTGGGTATTTTTCAAGTATCAATGCTGTTTCTTCGCATTTTGATTTCGTTGTATACCATACTCATGCATACCTTCCTGTAACACCAAGTGTTTCAAGATATATATTACTTCTGTGGAGATTGCTTCGTTTTGCTTTAATTTTGGACACTAGTGTAGTTAATTAATCAATGTTTAAGTAACCAGAGGCGGCGTTTACAGGATAGAAGTGGGGGAAAGTTAGGCTTCGAGTATTTGTGTCAGTGTAAAGTATGTTCCAAGCACGTTTGGGTCGAGCTTTCAAAAGTGGGATTGCATAATCAACGGATATTTTTGTATACCTAAACCAACAACCTCACTCTATGGGTTACGGAATTTTGCAAGTTTATCGTCCCAGTAACAAATCTTCAGCATTCGATTCTATACTCAAAAAATAATACGGTTGGAGTAACCATAAAGTCCTATTTGTCACAGTTGAAATTGGGACAGCAATACTATGTGTAATATTACATAGTTTTATTTGATGTTTTGGGGGGTTTTAGGACGGATTTCAATTTATTTTTCACAAAAACTGTTTTCAGTCTATCGGTAACAGATTGGTACAAAGGCAAACCTATCCATGCTGTATCTTCTTTTTTCTTTCCAATTTTCATTTCTCTGCTTTTATAATGTTTCGATTTTGTGCGCTGGTACAATTTAAACAATGCGTATGTATCATATCCATTTTGTTGTTCTATCCGTACTATGTAGTCTAGTTCTGTGTTTAATTCTTTTTTTGTTGTGAAAAAGGTTGAGAGCACGTAGAGAGAAATTAAACCGAGTGCAGGGTTGTCTGATTTAGCGTGTGCATAATGTTCTCCTGAGGATGGTTTCCCATATACTGTAGTTTGATCAGATAAATTTTGATTAAGGCATGATAAATAAATCGTGGTTTGACATAATAAATAAAATAACATCACATTTTTATAAACATTTACTCATTTATGTCAACCTTTTTAATAATAATAAAAATAAACATTTATATACATAACTTCCCACACATAACCAAACACATAGTTGTTCATCGAAGTCCTTCTGTTTTAGCATCCGCCAACAGCATTCCATTTCGCAACACAATGTGGCAACATTGCTCCTACCTTGTTTCCGCCCGGGACCGCCATTTTTTATTTCACCTGCAAGGAAAACTTACAAAGGCCATATCTGCTGACGGTTTCTTTTATCCCTCATCTTTTCAACCTACCATTTTTTTTAACCTGAGGAAGCCAAAGTATTATTTGGCGAAACTTATCCTATTTTAGCGTTTTTAATCGCTACATTGTTAGACAAAACGATAACAGCGAGGATGTTGTACAATGTTCAAGGTAAGCGTACCATACATATAGTTATAGCGGCAATGTCGTATTGATGAAAATACGATATTTTATAATTGATTACTCTTGTGACCTCCATACATGTACTCTAAAAAGTGGAAACACGAAATGGATGAATATTACTTATTGTATTGTTGTGATTACTCTTAAATGTGGATATAGTGTAAGCCGTTTAGTGGAAAGATTGGTAACCTTAACTCAATTTTAAAGTTTAACATTTTCTTTGTAATATCTTCACGTTAACTGAGAATGGGTTGAAACTGGCTAAAGTGTTTTGTCAATGAACGTTCAACTTATTTTACTCTTAACATTTTAGTCATTTTCTTATCGAAGTGTAAGCTGAACTGGAAAGTTTGAGGTTACGTACTTTTGTGGATGAAGTTTAAGCCTTGTATGGATATCATGTAATCCAGTAATAGGAGTAACGTTACTTGCTTGTCAAGAATTGCTTTGGCGGAAAGAGGAATTAAAGTGGGTATAAATCCTTACACTGTAGCAAAGTATCTCTCCTTTCTTTCACGAGATATTCCTCGTCGTAAAATCAATAACGTATTAATGGTTAACCTTCTTTTGTAGTAGAATCCTAGCTATAAATATCAATGGAAAACACGTGAGCACCAATTGCCTTCGTAGTGGCCGATCCAGGTAGCCGAGCGGTCTAGTACGGTAGTCTGTCGACCGAAGGATCATGGGTTCGAATCCAACCTCTGGCATGGATGTTGGTGTGTGTGTTTTAAGTTAGATTTAAGAGCAAACAAGATCAACAAATTTAGAAACAAGTATAATACGTTGAACAAGTAATAAAGCCTGCTTAGAGCAAACTTTTGTTTAAAAAGGTAGCTAAGTGGCGAGAGCATCTAACCTTTGTATTCGTGGACCCTGGATCGAAACCCAACCACCTCATTTCTTTTAATTGTAAAAGAACATTACATTTTCTTCCTTTCCACTTTGAAAAAAAATACTCTGCTTGAACCAGATACGTTGGAAAGCCATCTATAAACGCATATTGAAATGTTACAAAAAGTTAAAGACAAACTTTTTACCGCCACTTTTTGGCTGTACGCTTAACTGAAAACTGGTTGAAAGTAGGTTAATCCAGAAAATGGAGGCAGCTCAGCTCCATTACTGAAACATCTTCCATTACATACGAGGATAATATAATACGTATAAAGCACTAGCAATTATCGTTGATTACAAATTCAGATTTTAGAATTATCACCATTCTTGCAGTCTGTCCTTTAGAAGTAAGGGCTAGAGTAACGCCATCTATTGAGCAACTTTTAAACACATTAGCAAAACATTACTAAACATTACGAAACTACATAAAACTACTCAAAATCGTACAATACATTTATTCTTCGTACTTAAAACAATAATACGCATGCCATAATATAACATGAGGCCATAACAGATTTTTTGTCATCCTTTGTCTTCTAATTTCTCTACATTCGAACAAAAACATGGCTTTCAACCACACAGTGTCCCAGGGAGCTGTATGGCTATAGTGACTACACTTCTTTCATTTTCTGCGCATGCGCATCCAACAACCATACAATATTATTTGAACAGCAATAGATATACGAGGGCAAACGTGAAGGTCATGAATGAATATTGTTCTGTCAGCCATACAAATGATTTTCCCAGCAATGTAAAATTTAACTACAATTGTTTACGAAACACAACAATACAACAGTACCAGATATAGTCAACTTAACACAAGGGTAACGTTATTGTAGCGCAATTATGGATACGATTACTATTTTAACCATTCAGTTTAGCTGGATTTTCTTTGTATCCTGGGAAAGATCAAGCCAGTTTTCATCACGAATACCTACCTCTCCAAGATCCGTTCCAATATTGTCCTCCTAAAAACGTCTTCCCAGCAGTCTATTTCCTTGAGTCTTACTAAGCACAAGGGTTTTCTCACTATCTGGGTCTGGCCATCTTAGACGTCGTAATTTCATTAATCTTATAACATCGGCTGAATCGTAAAGTCTGTGGAGTTATTCGTTATGCAGTCTCCTCCATTTTCCAGTCATCTCATCTCGTTTCGGCCTGTATAACTTTTACAAAACCTTATTTTTAAACATACTCGAATTTATACAGCCAGAGTCGCGAATCATCTTCCGCAACCACAAAGTATCACTGAGAGAATAGCCGTTTTGTATATTTCCAATTTCAACTTTCTTGGTATTAACTGCAAGTTTAAGAGGTTCTGGACTGAAAAGAGACATGTGTTGCACGATGGCTAAGAGAAGTTGTATTTCTTCCGAAACTCTGATTTAATTTGTTACATTTCCAAATATCAAAACTTGTTCAATTTCTCCATGACATCTTTCCTAATTGTTATGTTTCTACTTCTTTCATCATCTGTGGTGCGGCTTATTATAATATATTTTGTTTTCCTACTCTAATTTGTAGGTCTATCTCCTCGCAAGATTCTAGATACTAAGGCATAGGGGGTTAATTTGTAGTGAATATATATCATTCGCGTATAGGAACAGTAGGTTTAAGTCATTGATGTTAGTCCCTTTTCGTTCTCTTTTGGCTTTAGAATTGCTTATTCCAATGAAAATGTAAACAGTACTAGTGGACGAGACATCACATTGTTTGAATCCGCTGCGAATCTTGAAACTATCTTACATATTGTAACATGTACGTTTTCTTCTTATGATGTTGCTAAGGATATATCCTCACTAGCCGGACATTTGAAATATCTTACCAGAGTGTTGTATAGTTTCCCCTTTTGATAGAATCAAATGCTTTGGTAAAATCAATCAAGTTGTTATTCGTCTCACTGTATTCTCATTTCTTCTCTAATATTTTGTACACAATTTTTATTAAATTATATTTTGTTTATTATTCTGCGTTATTGTCAAATGAATATTAACTCAAAGAAACTAACAACTCTTCATATAATGGGAAACATGATTCTACTCGAAGAAATGAGCAGCTGCTCAGAATAATATATTTAACGAAACTACAGAGGTATAAGCTATTAAATAGATTTACTACAGCGACCGGAAATCGAACCCGGATTCACAAGTGACAGGTGTTCTACCATTGAACTATCGCCGCAACTACTGACTTATATCCATATTTGATACTCCTTTGACTTCAGCTGAACTATATAATTACTGCTGATGTAGAATGCCAAGGCACTATTCTCTTTGTGAAGTGTTTAATTGAGAAATCTTTCTGGAATTCCAAGTCAGAGGAAGATCTATTATACAAGAGTTATTACAATTCCAGGTCGCTGCGTACAACTCCGTATTTTCGGCTCATTTTTACTCGGTTCTAACTGTTTGAGCTGGGGTATTCATAAACTAGCATCATATTTTACTCGCTTTATCTATTTTACACAAATAAACAATCTTGAGATTACCCACATTAATCTTCCAAAATGTAATTTATAAGCACAATCACAAGTAACGGTACACATATTGTTCTACTCCACTAAATATCAAAGTTCTCTTTCCTCTCCTCCATCGATTTGACTTATTCCTTAAAATATGCATTTCGTAACACCTTTTCAACAACAAAATTCAAATTTTTTTCTTATCTTTTATCCTAGATATTTTGCTAACAACAAAATTAACTATTCAGGACATTGGAGGTCATTCTACCGGGAACAGTTCTTTGATTGGTACTTTGCTGAAAACCCTGTCAGCCATTTCGAAATAGATTTCACTAAACGCTCTATTTGATGATGGTTTCAGTAGATTGTATATTTCTACGATATTCTCATTCATCATTCTGTTCATGGCTTCACCTGGAAGTGAAAAAAAAAGATAATTGTTAGACAGTAGATAATTGTTTGAAGGGAAACTTCTTGTAGCTTATTAATTGACAGTTCTAGACTAATTAGTTTCCTTAACACTGGATGAAATTTTAGATACCCAAAAACAGTGTGAATTACGCAAAAGCACGATAAATTTAATTTTTATTATGGAACGTCTTCGCTCAGAGAAGAGATATACGTAAATTAGGTTAATTGTTAGAACAAATAGGATTACACATTCTAATATTATTTGCTAAACTCTTACGAAATGGCACACTGTCTAGTTACTCCTGAGTTTAAATTGGTGTTGCACTTGTAAACATTGGCTCTACTAGTTCGTGGAATGGATGCGAATGAATAAATATATCTCTGGCTAGTAAAAATATCTTGTAAGTGTTAATTCAGTGTTGACTCCCGAATCTGATGGAAAATAAAAGACGATGTAGAACTTTTCGGGTCAAAACCCCCTGAAAGTATTGATTTAGATAAATGATCAAATTTTCCGCACACTAATCGGACAACGAACCAAAACATCGTAAACGGCACCTTGAAATAAAACACTTTCAGTTACCTGAATTGATTATCAATTAGTTCAGTTTTAAAAAGAAAAAAGAACTACAATTCCCATTGAATTATACCCAAAAAATATTAAGAAATATTATAATACCCATACAAAACGATTAAGTAGACTAGCCTCGTTGTACGTCCAGCAAAATTGAAAGTGATTTTAGCATATAATACTTGTTATATTTGATAAAATGATTGTTTCCTATCGCCTTTTTAAATTTTCAAGAGACATTTGATGGAATATAGAACAAATTAGCTTCCCGACTGGACAAAGGATTAATAACGGTAAACTTAGGGTATTTGGGTAATATTAAAACAGAATAGGAAGTACTGACGAAACTAAATATTTTTGTAAGTTTTTCATTCATAATTCGTTTTACTATCTGGTATAACAAAACTACGATTTTAGGAAGAAAACCATCTTACTAATGAAACATAGATACAGAAAATTGTTACCCTTAAAATATGTTAGCTTCATTCTATTACTTTTAAAAGTTATATAAATTTTGTATAACCTACGTTTATAATAGTGCGTCTCAGAAAGAGACAGGAGGGGTGCGTTTACATATAAAAAGAGAAGGACATAGATACTCCAAAAGACTCCAAACACTTTAGATATTATTGGATCCTCCATACATGGAGATAACATCAACACAACAACGTAACGTTATAGCGGAAGATGCGTTGGCAAGCTCTTCTTGTTATTAACCTAATTTACTTATACGTATTTGATAGCAAAATGATATTGTGTGATTCCTAATGTCCCGGACAACGTTTAGTTTTTGTATGGACAGAAGAGGGGATTCCTGATCAATCACGGTCAATCCGGGACAGTTGGTAGTCCTAAGTCTAAGGAAGTTGTCTTCTTCGTCAAATGGTCACAGCTACCACCGAAGTGTACATGAACACATGTGAGGTGGAGATTGATAGAGATCGTTAATTATCGCCAAGCCGTTAAGCTTAGTGTTGCCACGAGACGAGACATACTTCAATATTTTTTGTATTTATTGATATTGTTAACCTCTGGAACATTGATAAATCAGCCAGTGTAGGAATATGCCAATCAATGCCCGCCTTTGGAAGATTACTGGACTATTCATATTTTTTATCAATTATTCTTCAATTGTTCATAATTTTTAACTTCTTTCAGTCCTTTAACATTAGGACTATTATTACACGTCTTATTAGGCTTTGTAATAAGATACACACACATGTTCACCGTTTATATGAATTGCTTCTTTTCCTTACCCTGAAAGGTGCCATTTCAGGTCTTTCTTCAGAAGTCACATTAGAGGCTGTGCGCGCGCATGTGTGTGTGGGGGGTGTAACGTGTATTTTTCTTTCGTTTTACATGATTTAAATTTTATAGTGTCAAGACACTATGACTCGAGCCGGGAAAGGGTAGAGGGAACGATGCGAGATAGTAGGTGAGGGCCCATGTTCAATATACCATACCGGCATTGGTCTAGTGTAACTGAGAAACAATTTTAAAACAACTCTGTGTAGAGCGTCCAATGCGAATTCAATGCTCTATGGCCGCTCGTTTTCTTTCTATTGCGGATTCGACTATTGTATATGATTTTATGAGGGAACAGGAGACTGCAGAAATGTAGAAATATGGTAAAATGTATGCACTTTCAAATTTACTCATAAATCCCATTACATAAAATGTATTTATGGATAAATTGTCAGAAATAACACGTAAATTTATTGATACCAGCTTGCTCTATAAAACGGTGTTTCAATCAGATTCGTCCTTTCAACTTCTTTCCGCAGAGTGTCCGCAGACATGACGCAACCCCAATAATCGTACGGATGCCGCGCGACAGCCGCATCGCTTCCGTTCCGCTTGTGTGAACGAGGGCTAAAAGGTTGGTTTCACCGAGCTGCCGTAGCTTACTGGTCGGGAGGTCGTGGGTTCGATCGCAGTGGCCGACCATGCTGAATGAGGATTTTCAAGGGATTTTTTTCTCAGTCACAGCAGGCAAATGCCGGCATGGCAACTTCAATATAGACCCTGACTGACACCTTCCCGAATCCATTCCCCTCTTCTATCCCGGCCTGAGCCTAAGATGCCTAAAGTCCATAAATAAAATTCTAAAAGGTTGGCCTTAATATCTTATTGTCAGTAACGACAATAATATCTTATTATCGGTAAACGATAGATTTCATACTAATCAAAATAACTCACTTCTAGGAATGCAGAAACGAAAAAATTCACGTGACATGAACTCTTGTCAAATAGAGTGACACACCTCGTAATGCTTACAGCTGTCAGGTCGTGCGGAGTCTCTCTCAAAAGTTGTAATTCTGCTTAAACCTCATTCACTTTCACAGTCACTCAGAACTTAGAACTTGGATTTAGATTAGATTTAAATAGATTTCCTGAATATTGATGTTCTGAAAACTTTATTTGCAGCGCATGTTAAGTCAAAATTAGAATAGGTAGGAATAATAAGGCATCCTAATACGCAGAAAAACTCCTGGTAAGTTGAGATTCTACAGTTCAAATTTGTACGTTCTTTTAAAGAAATCCTAAGTTTGGAAAACACTTAGACCTTGTAAACAAGTATAGGTTACAATATCTTGAAAACAGAAGAGCTAATTTTCTCTTAACTTTCCTACACAAACTCTTACACCGTAAATTTCCCCTCAGAAAACTTATTATAAGAATTAGAGTTGTACGTTCCATATAGTTGTACGTTCCATATAGCTTATCATTAGTAACTAGGGCGGTGATTATGAGTTGGATCATATTTGTTCTTACCTAATTTATGTGTCACGCTGCATCAAGCACCATCTGGCTCTGCTGTGTCTTGGTCTTCTAAGAATGCACGAGTGCGCTAACATATTGACTGTACGACATAACGAACTAGTTTTGCGATGCTTTTAAGTACCTACTAATTCTTACCTAGTTGTTTATGTCCGTTAAATAAATTATAAAGTGCTGTTCGTCCTCCCTTTAGTCTAGAATCCAGAACCACACTTGTAAGTTTATAGTACTCATCGTCTCCTTTTGTAATCTTCGTTCCTCTGAAGGAAAGACTTATTGAGAGATCAGCTGGAATGTAGAACAAAATAGGTATGTAAGAAATTTAATAGTAGTCAACTCTGATAATCTCCATTTTGGGCATTCTAGATTATATTTATCTCCTGATATCGATGTATCTTTATAAGGTGTATTAATTCAACTAGAATTGCTTCTAAACATATTTTGACTTGTATTTGAGGTACACGAAACGGTAGTGAATTCTAAAGTAACTCCTTAATTGATATAATTTTCGAGCTTGTGGACACTATATTGCGTGATTTAAGTTGCATTAATGCAATAAGATTTCATTCGTACTTAATACAACTTTTTTTTTAATTTAAGTTTTTGAGGCCTATAGGCAATTTTGCTTCAAAATTATGATAATGGGATGAATTCGTGGGATGAAGGAAGTGGACGGAAATAGCAGTGTTTGTTCACTACAAAGCCCACATGCTATGAGAAGGGATCGAACCGACCGACCCCTAGGACTAGAGGTGAGCGCTATATCATTTACCAACAGCGACCCACGTTAATACAATTATTCACAACATTATTCCAAAGTTAATCATAGCTCGACACACCGAATTTAAACACTTGTTTAAGTAATTAAACACTAAGAATGGTAATGCAACTAACAGATTACAAAACAGAGACTAATTTGATAACAGAATCAATAATTCAAGACTGGAAATGGAAAAGTCTCCGGAGGCTTGCAGATACACTAACTACGACATCTTCCGTCGCGGTTTGATACTATTTACAATGATCTAGGCACTTCTAGAGTATTTGCAGTTTACTAGGCTTGGGACTTCGAATATTTTAACATCGGAAACACAATTTTCGAATTTTTGGCACTTACATCGTTTTACACTTCCAGTCCTCATTATTAATATAATATTTCATTCTGTTCAAATGAAAGTATATGTCATGAAATACTATTAACTAAGCTATACTAAAAGCCTTCCCAAATCCTTTTCCGAATCTGATCTTGTTTCACCACACAATGTAACACCATAAATATTTTAATCTACTTTAAGAGTGTGTCCTAAGCATTACACTACAAAACTATACGACACTTACTATTTCAGTCTGTAGAATGAACCGTGTGTAATCCCTTTCTGTGTTTCTAAAGTTTGTGAAACAGATAAACTTCCGTATATAGGCTACTATACTTTGTCCAAGGGCTTATGGCTGTTGACCTTGAAGAACGAAAAAGGATCGTGGCAATGCAGTCAATTATAGGCACAAATTTCTTTGGTTATTATTTTTTTGAGTGCGGAAGTAGCAGATGGAAGATTCGAGCAAGAACGAAGCTCTCCGACTGCGTCTAGAGACATTTCATTCGATAACTCCCGAACGAAGTTCACCCGCCATAAGGTTGTGGGCAAACTATATATACGTATAAGAGTTTGCATCAGATTAAAGTTAATCCTGCTGTGATCCCATTGCTATCTAAACGGCCACTTGCAACAAAATTGTCTGTTTACTTCACTCGAAGAAGACGCACCATATTACCCTCCTTTCCTTATATCTCCCTAATTTACGAAAAATAGACACGCAGAGAGACTATGAAGTGCCACAAGATGGGCAGGGAAATTACAGACCCCACAAAGAACTACCATTGTTATTTTACGCGTAGTGTAAGGAGTTGTCATGGTTCTCTGTTCGAAGTCTGTGCAGGAAATTAAATCTGATAAACAATAATAATAATAACACCAGCCAAGACATCCTTCTGCTTGACAAAACAAACAGAGGCTCTCATCATAGACATCGCTTGTTAAGATTAAATGGAGCGCATCAATGGTTTTCGGTCACGCAATACCTATGCCATTTCAGGACTCTTACTGTAGTGTTTTATAAGCATTACTCTGTAAAATCTGAATAACCATTCTCATGTACGTATAGGTTAAGGCTAGTGAGCGAGAAGATATATGTCTTGACAAGTGGGGTCTGGCTTAGAATACGGAAAATAAGTTATCCCGGCGAACAGTAGCCGTGTGCGTTCATGATTGAGTTCGCGAACGGACCTCAATCAAATTAACTTGCCAGGGCTCCAGATTGCCAGACGCCGCCACTGATTCGTAGTGATGTCCAAGATCAACAATTTCGTCTAAAAATGAGAAGCGAAAATCATTAATAATAATAATAAACTTATTTACTTACTATAATTTGCTGTGAAACTACCACGTCCAGAAATCGGAAGAAGCAGAACTTGCCCTTTGACATGATAGTCACCTTGTAAGAAGATATAATCCGCTGTCAGGTTACTGTCAACACGAAAGTCATCCAGGTTGACTCTGCAATCAGATAACTTCTGTTATCATTATTCAACTCTGTATAACAAAATCATAAATAATATATCAATGGTACCTTATATTATCATTATTATTTTCCTCTGCAGAATATACTCCGTATGATGAATAGGGGAAGAGAGCCTATATTGGACCGTTCACAAAACTAGATACTGTACCGTTCTCGTACAGGATTAGAATTATGCCAAAATTGACTTCGTCTTTAGGTTTCTTGGAACATTCCAGCACACATTGATATGCCCACATTCCATCACACATGACCCACTTACTATTTAAACATTTTGAGGCATAGTCAAGATGGCTGCTTTCAAGATGGTCATTGTCGTCATACCATCCAGCATGTATCACTTCCTGTCCAGTATCCATTAAAAGCTATTTGCTTTCAATGTATGTAATAGTTTATAAAAGAAAATGCGTTTTCCGTACACTGTATTCAATTTACTTGCTCTCTACGTTCCATCTTTCTCGGATCTCTGTCGTCATTTGTGGACCACAGCACCTATAATTCTGGCTGTGAATGTTTGCCTGAACACAGTACCACATATGAATTTTCATCAAAATCGAGCTCTGACGCCTGGCGAGTGTTCTTTGTTAGGTCCAACTTAGAGAGTTATTGTGTTCAAATTAGACAACCTGTTCATTAATTTGTTCCTTATAGTTTTCCCTTTAAAATTTTGTTATCTGGCTAACATTTCTGGCTGCACTTAATCCTCTGTTGGAAGTGAATATAATATCGAACGTGATTCAATATGGTTTGTTCTGAGCCTGTTCTCATCCTAAACATCTACCTCTCACATATCTCTCCTAATATTGTAATCACAACGGCATCCCGGTCTTCACAAGGGCCTACCAACTACAACGGAATGTAATTTTCATTCTTACCTTTTGTCGGTCAGGCCTTAGTACCTTGTGTAGTAGTTACTACCGGCTTGCCCCGGAGATGGCGCGCGACATCGTTACTTTGCCGAAATTATTTTCTTTTAATAATCTTTCTATTCAAAGTAAAGTGTTGTAAAGAACTAATAATCACCAAAAACATTTTGAGTATGAAGTAGGTACTATATATCAACTATTAAGTGTTAAATGCTAGTATGTGCTGTAGTATGTTGTGCCTAGTAGCATAACCTGAACCAGCAGGTTCTATAGTTAGACGTTTTCCCAATGTTTTTAACAAAGCATGAATAATTATGTATCAACTGCTGAACTATTGTTATCTTTTTAATTGATGTCCATTACATTTCTTGGTCCGAGAGGTTCTGGTACAGCTTAGTCTCTTCTCGTAGGAGGCAGGTTATAGTTTCAGTAGTCTCTTGATGAGAGGTCCTCCAAGGGTAGCGTCGTCCCCTCCGCCGGAGGATACGAACTATTGTTCCCTCTCTTTATGAAATTGTAGAGGAAGTCGGTCTCCCCTTTCGAGAGGTTGTGTCCTCTAAAGATTAGTCTCCCACATCACAGAAGATTACGAAATCAACGGAAGCAACGTTCATATTCTCAACGGGATTTCCTTCTTGGTGTTTAAAGGGCAATTGCCCCACGCAGTCAACTGGAGCTGACAGTATACTCTTCGCTACCAGTGGGAGACCAGTACTACGAACCGGAATTCCTTATTTTCCTGTCGGGGTTCCTTCTGTCGCCATCCTTTATAGCAGTCTAGCGGCGATCCTTCATTGGAACTGTCCCGAATAACTGCTATTGGTGCTATGAGCAGAGAGTACGTGACGTTGTAACTCCATCCGAGCTACATGAATTTTATATATCCTTACAAGATAGAGCTAATCGTATATTGTGTGGAGTTTTTCAGTGTGCAGTCTTCTCCATTCTCCGGTCGTCTCGTCCCGTTTCGACGCGTATATCTTTCCTCAAACCTCATTTTCAAGTATTCGCAATGTATGTTCATTTGCTAGGATCGTACTCCGACTTTCACAACCGTAAAGCAATACAGGCAGAATAACCTTTCTGGATATTCTGAACTTCCTGCATATTAATCACGAGATTAAGAGTTTCTGGACTAAATATAAACATGAGTTGCTCGATGCTAAGCGACTTTGCATTTCTCTCGTGACCTCGCTCTTGCTTGTTACCTATGTTTGGGAGTATTTAAATTTATTTACTCTCTCTATATTCTCATGCTTTATTATTATTTTATATCTACGAGGGTCATTGCAAAATTCATGGCAACTATTTTTTTTTCGAAAATGGTAACGAATAAAAAAATCCTGAAATATGCAAATGGAAGGTTAGTTCATATGTAAACATTACATGTAGGGACATGGAGGAACACACACCACCATAAAGATATAGCACGAGAAAAAAATACGAAAAAAAATTTGTCGGTTCAAAAGTGTTTTACCGTCAATTGCAACAGTACACAATAGTAAATTACGCGCATTCCATGGCAGCAGGAGTCTTCCCAAGAATCCACAAGATGGCAGGTCATCATGACACAGTAACGTGACGTGATGCTAGATGGCAGTCCTGTCCAGGAGAAAGAAGCGGGAAGAGAGACCACAGTGTGAGTTTAGCAGCAATTCAGGATGGATGTTACCCGACTTGAACAGCGCTCTTACGTGAAGATTGCAGTTCTTCGTGGAAGGAATGCGCGACAATGTCACGAGGAGCTTGTGGAAGCGTTAGGAAATGCTGCTCTACCGTACAGAACGGTTGCTCGGTGGGCAGATGCATTCGGGCGTGGAAGAGCTGCCACGGCCGACATGCACCGATCCGGGCGGCCTGTTAGTGTGCGTACGGACTCTGTTCGTACCCTGATCGCTCAATGCCTGGAGAACGACACAAGACAACAATGTACAGGATTTTACGCGACGAGCTACACATACTTAAAGTTTCTGCAAAGGGGGTGCCTCATGCAGTAATTGAAGTGGAAAAGTGGACACGTTACGACACTTGTCGTGTGCATCTCGCGCGTTACGAGGAGGAGGGAGACAATCTGCTTGCAAGAATCGTCGCCATATATGAATTTTGGGCCAGGGCCTATGAGCCAGAACTGAAACGCCAGTCCGCGGAATGGCGTCATCCAGGTTCACCACGCTGGCAGAAATTTCGTCGCAATCCCTCTCCTGTCAAGTTAATGGTCATCATAGACTATGACATTAGAGGAGTGATTTTGTGCCATTTTGTCCCACATGGACAAACTGTTAATGCACTGTACTACTGTCGCACTTTCCTGCAACGACACCTACGACGGGCTATTCGAGAGAAACGTCATGAACGTCTACACGATGCATTAATTCTTCAGGACAACGCGACAGCCCATACGGCAGCGTGTGCGCGGAATCTGCTCACGCGATGGGGATGGGAAGTACTGGAGCATCCCCCATATTCGCCAGACTTATCAACTTGCGATTATGACCTCATACCAAAACTGAAAGAGCCATTGCGTTGGGCACGCTTTGGAACACGCGAAGACATTTTCACAGCAGTGACGCGTGAGATCCGAAGATTCGCTCATGGTGAGGTCACGGGTATTGGGCGTCTTCCACAGCGTTGGCAGTGTGTGATGGATTCTCTGGGAGACTACTTCGAGGGCAAAACCATTTGGGCAGTGTTTGGCGACAACCCCATTAGCGAGAGAGCTGATAAATAGTGGTAGGCACGTTTCAAGAAGGAAAAGTTCAACATGAACGACGTCCCACTTTCTGTACGGAAATCAAAATTTCATGAGGATTGTTTAAACACGTTAACGTTCATGCGGATTCACACCAAAAGACACGGGAAATAGCCACACAGATGAACTTGGTCCGCGGTTCTCAAGTCGACAATTGAAAAAGCCAAAAGGCAGCTATCTGTGTCTCGTTGCTCGCTCGTCACCTTTCTGATCGCCAACACCATCACTCTTTCCGCCCAAATTTGTCACAGTTGACAAAAATGGTGCCTATACATCAACGTCACATACACGAAACAATGGGCTCAGCTCAAACAGAAAGAGAATTCCTCGCGCGAAAATGAACTGCATGCGTGCCAGATATTGTTATCCATTATGTGGGAACAAATTGAATCATTTACTTAGAGCTACTCTGCAGGAATGTGACAATAAATACTGCGCTGTATGCGAACAACTGCGTCGACTTCAGACGTCTATTGCGGAGAAAAGATCAACCAAATGACGTCGCGTGATTCTCCAGATGGACAACACCAGGCCTTATACTGCAACCATGACGAAAACAATCCTTTACGAGCTGGGAATGAAGATCTTATTACATTCCGTATGACCCCGAGACCTCGAGTCTTCGAACTTTCATATGTTCCGCGCACTGTCAAACGTATTGCGCGGCAGATCCTTCTCTAATGACGCGGTACTGAACTTTTGCCTTGACGATTTCTACGCCCAGAAACAGGTGGAAGGTTACCACAAAGAGATCGAGGAACTTCTTGATCGATTTGAAGCAGTCATGCAGAATCGTAAAAGTTACATTACTGATTAGTGTTCTGGAATTAATGGCTTCCTTGATTCGTGATTAGTGCTTGAATGGAATGGTAACAACAAGGACAAAATTTCTTGACCAACCCAACGTTTCAGCTAATCTTATGACTGAAAAATGTAGGTTAGAGGGAACTTCTATTATTGTCGATTGCACAATGTTAATTACTTTAAGGATGGTTCTTGCATCGGAAAACCTCTCTATACAGCACTCTCTCAATTATAACTTTTACTCTAGTTCTTGTATTGGCTACAACGTTTATTCTTAATTAATAAACCTACTCGCTTTACGTCAAGCTTTGATAACATATTAAGATATTTTTTATTATAAGATTTCAAGCTTCAACGTGCATCATGTTCTAAACATCCGACATGCATCTCAAAATACTAAAACGGGAAACCCAAGTAGAGGTCCTCTACAAAAGGACATGAGTTCATTAAAATTTTCTGCATCCAATTCCAGGTTATTCCCAGGGGGGGAAATTAGGGCTCCTTCTTTGATTGAACTTTGTTAAAAATAACTCTACACCAAAATAAAATAAATTCAATTTCCTCTCTTTTCGAAGTATCATGACGTAATCTCTCACATAACGTACTTCTTTCATGGACTGTATTTAGATGCATATGTGCTTACCTACGTCCTGCTTTAAATCATGATGCGTTGTTTTCTTTTAATGAAACTCCAAGTAACTAAGAAGGCAGACAGTTTCTTCTTATAGTTAATACATGTCATGAAAAAACAGATGTACTACAAACCTGACTGACTTTATTTTATAATTCTGAATCCCGTATACTTTAATGTTCTTTAAGGTGAAGTGAACAAAATATAATCCTCTCCCTTCCTTCAGTTCAATTTCGGGAATGTTCAAAGGATTTGTTGGCGGGATTCCAAATTCTGGCATTCCTGAAATGCATAATTGACACAACACTTAGTACTCTTACACTGTGATGCGTCATTATTTTGTACTATCTCTACAAAAGCAATAACAGTTCTCCCTTCACTCTCTGAATTAATGGTATGCGTTCTTCAAGAATAATTCAAATGATGTGAGATGCAGTGGTTCAGGTTAATGTAAAGTAAGGATCTCCAACAAAAGATGGCAGCACTACCTCCGTATATGTCTAATATATTTTTATCGTTGCACGACATTTCAATACTGCTGCTACAAATTCAAGCCTAGAGAGTTCTAACTTTCAGGGAAGAAAGTTCATAACTATTTTTTCTTTTCTTTTTTTTTTCTTCATTGTTGAAATCGCTTGATTATTGTTGTAAATATCAATGAAGCTCTTTCAACAATGAACAAAACAAAATTTTAAATCGGCATTGGTCGAACTCTTGAATTGGTTATTAACTTTTCTCCCTGAAAGTTAGAACTCTCTAGGCTTGAATTTGTAGCAGCAGCATTGAAATGTCGTGCAAAGATAAAAATACATTAGACATATACGAGGTAGTGCTGCCACCTTTTGTTGGAGATCCTTACTTTACATTAACCTTAATATCTTTCACAAAAGTAAAAGCTTACAAATATTCGAATTGAAATTTTCTTAACGTTTAAACTAACAAGAGGGCAGTTGTTTGAAAACCAACGTATCCAATGTTCGCTCTCTAGAAACTCGATAATTAAGAATTGAGATATTTGTACTAGACACTGGTAAGATAGTAACAAACTTCGAAAGGTGAATCTAGACATCAAAACAAGAAACAAACTTCATATTGACATGGTTCGAGTGTGTTTACGAGATACAGTTTCCAACTTGGAACTCAAAATCGACTCCTTAGAATAGCTAATAGAATGAATATTTCGCCGTAAATCAGAAAAGATACAGTAAAATAAAATTTGATTTTCGGAAGATGATTTCTAACAGTTATGAGTGTACAAATTATGTCATGTATTGCCAACTTGATGTATCGTTTAATTTTTGAAATGGCACATACGTCAGATTATTGGATATGCTATATCCTGTACTGATGGTAAACATCATAAATGAAGAACGCAGAGCTGCAAACTGTGAATGTTATACCAGGTTAAACATGGAAACTGATATTTGCGACGTTTTTTCAACAGAGGGGAGCAAACTTAATCATGGACTCAAGAAACTAACATAGTGCTATTTGAAACAGGGTTAAACAATATACCAGGTTGGTTATACAGATAATCAGATTATATCACTTTTTCACTCCTAATGTTCAATTTTAGGATAAAAATCACCTTCTGAACACAATTTTTAATTTTACTGTATCATTTCTGATTTATTGCGAAGTTCTGGTTATATTTATCAGTGTAAGGAATCGATCTGGGTTCCAAGATGGAAACCTTGTATCTCTAGAACGACGCAGAATTTGACCCACGTTCATGGGAACCCGTTTTTCTGGACTCGATGTCATGATTCATCTTCCAAGGTTTGCCCTCATCTTTCTTAATAGCTTGTACAGTAATATTATTAATACTGCCACTACTACTACTACTAATAATAATAATTATTATTATTATAAAGAATGTACGGAATTTTAAACACATTATAAATCAACCTTAAATGTTTTTAGGACAAGAGAAATGATGTCCTGATTAAAATTTTTAATTCCTAAAACTAAGTCATTCGTAAAAGAAACGAAAAGCATGGTTATTTTCACCGTAAAATACCGTACGAACTACAGAAAGAACAATAGAAAACAGGAATTTCCTGGCCAAGACTGACAGAGGAATATGAAACAGAAGACTACAGACAAACAATGCCAATTAACAATCCTCAGTGGCAAGAAAAACAAAATAGTCCTACACGTTCTCTCATTACCTTTAGCTGATGTCTGAATTATTTGTTGAGCTGAATTCTTCACACACTCTTCCAATTTCGGATCATTACGTTTACATATTTTGACGTAATTTGCTGTAAAGAGAAAACATAATTTTATTTATCATTCAATATATTATAAATTTCCTTCAGCTACGACCTCGATTTACAACTAACACAGCCATTTTGTTTCATAACGTGTTTCAAAACTTTTCAACTATAATATGCAGATGTTTTTGTTCTTACAGAGCTGCTTAAATGGCGATCGTGTAGAAAAGCATAACAACATATGCTACTGGGGAAAGTTGCAACAGTAAGGTATGGGGCAAGTTGCAACAGTAAGGTATGGGGTAAGTTGCAACACCGTCGCCAAAAGAATTTCTGATACCTTCACTACTTAAACTTATAATTAAAATACCCAAAATTGCATGATAGTAAGTTGTTGATGAAATAAAAGATTTTACTGAAGTTTAATAGTTTACCACAGCATCAATCTATTTGCCAAGGTGTGCTGCAGCGAATGTGTTTCAAGGTCACGTTTGAGTTTATTCACCTCTCACTCCTCATGTTTATATTTGGAGAACGCATCTTCAATTGTCAATTCTCCATCAGCATATGATCGCGGAGCATGGCAGTTGGTGTGGCCACTTTTGTATTATTTCTTTATTCATTTGGTGTGGCCTGTTAGGGATTCACATTCTTCAACATTTTTCTCTGTACTTTTTGGTTGTCCTCAATACAGTGTGTATCGCCTTTCAGGCGACAACATTGTACGAAAGCATCAGTGCGTGAATGTGAATTTACTTACGGCTTTTAGGCATTAAGGCTCAGTTCGGGATAGGGGAGGATGTGGGAAGGAGTTGGCCAGAGAAGTTGAAGGTTCCATCTCGGAATTTGAGGAAACAAAATGGTAATGCTTAATGAAAGACTACTACACATCACTGTCAAATGTAAGCTTTGGGATGTTTAATTTTAGCTTCTTGAGTTAGTATAAGTAGTCAGTTAGTGAGCATATAACAATTTTATATCCTTTCATTTCAACTTGTTTGGTTTCTTGAGTAAGTAGTCTATGAGTAGTCAGTACAAATTTTCTTATATATGTATAAGGTAACATACGATAAATATTGTTTGAATAGAACTGTTCCTTTCAATATTTGTTACTGTTGCAACTTGTTTCATGCAGTGTTGCAACATTCCCCGTATATGGGACAAGTTCCAACATATGACCCTTCCTGTTTCCTTTTAGTGTCACTCAGTCCCCTAGGAAGTTAAGGCAACCAAAATTAGGTATGGTATAAAGGAAGGACAACAGAATAGACCACAGAAATGTTAAGTTTCTGGAGCCTATATTTTGGCCTTATTCGCAAAAAATGTAAAACATGTTGCAACTAGCCCCAGCCTCCCCTATGTCCTGTGCTTGTTCCCCCTTATGAAGCTTCTGTATGTTGACGACTTGCTGTTAATCTAAATTGATAATCCTTGCCTCTTGGTGAACCTGATATTTACTATACTCTTCCCAGTATTGTGCAGAAAATGTAGGTGTTTACATATTGTGATGGTGTAAAGATTCCTCAAGGATGAAAGAAATTCTACCAATTTTCTCTCCATGGTCTCAACTACGTAGTGTGTCACATGGAAAGGAAACGCTGGCAAACTCTCCAAACAAGATAAGTGTGATATTTTCAAACCCAAATATTAATACCCTGAATCGTATAACACAGAAACACTCCATACGAGATGTGCTTTCATGGTTATTAAAAAATGGTACTTGAACATGTAAACAATTTTAATTATCCTGCTTTAAATTTATCTCCAGCAATGCAAATGAGAAAGGCATAAATAAATTAACTGAATCCTCAACAGGAAACAACTGAAATAGTTAGAAGAAGACAAACTAATACACTGTACCGTATTACTACACAAGACAGACGTGTACACTTACACGAGTTGCTAATACTCATATGTGGGTGAGGTTACCTGTGGACACGTCGTGCGTACCGATGGGAAATGTCGAAAAAGCTCAGAATATTGTTCTTCTTTATGCACAGTTTCGAAAGCGTGTCACCATCTCAATGTTCATGCAATATCTGCTTGAAGTTGTAAGAGAGTGGAATATTAGGGAAGGTTTGAGTATGACAATCTTATCATCTCCATGTGATAAAAACTTTGGTAAACTTTATTTTATATGGGCCAGTCTAGTAACTTTTGACTTTGTCCCGTCACGGTTCGACCCTTTACACCTAGTTAAACTCCACCAACATCCATGCTCCTGGCGGGATTTGAACCTGCGACCTTCGAGTCGTTGGCCTAACGCCTTATAACGCACGCCTACCCGGTCGGCATCTTCATGTGGGTACGTAAATTTGCACGAAAATCACTAAATTATACTGTTGAATTGAATTTGCATTTTTATGGGCCTTTAGATGATTTTATCTCGCACCTGGATACGGTGAATGAGAGGATGTGGGAAGGAAGTGGACCAGGACGTAATTTGCAAGTACTGTCCCGACATTTTCCTGATATGAGATATACGCGTACTTCCGCATCAAAGTCTAATGGTATACATTGATTGTAGTGGTTTGAGCTAAGCTTTACTAAAACCTGCAGATCTTATCCACAAGCTAGTGAAAGACATTGATAACACCTCAAAGCAAGGTAGTCCGTTGAGTCACACAATACCCAAATAATATAAAGGTAAAGCGGCACTGGGGAAGCAACTGATTAAAGCATTAATGACGATATTAATAATGAAACTTATTAAAGAAATGTCTTCAATATCATCAGATAAATCGGATGTTCATACCTGCGATAGTGGCTGTTGTCGGTACTATTCCATTCCATTTTCCTGAAGCTGTTTTCGACGACTAACATTGTCCATCAGACAAGATATGGATGGAACGTACAAATCGTCGCATGAGAATTGTTTTATTCCATGTCACCAAAAATCGAAAATTGACATTTTTTTTTTACTGGAAATGTGTTCTCTGGCCCTTATATTTTCAACACCCAGTAAGAGTTCTGATCAATTCCTGCAGGAAATATGAAAACCTGAGAATTGTTTTATTCTATGTCAGCCAAAGTTACAGAAAAAAAATCTATTTTATTCTAAGTCACTGCCTAATAACCTGTCCGTAACTATTGTGTTATTCTATCATTGGACTTTCCTGATTCTGTAACTTTTGTTTTATTCTATGTCCTTATCCAATGAGATTCACTCTGCATGTCACGTGACAAGATGGTTACCACCAGTTCTTTTTTTTTTTACAGAAAAAGGTTGTGAGAGGAACTGCTTTGAAATTTGTTATTGGAAACGTAATTAAAGTATGCTAGTATACAATTATGCTAGTACTTTCATACTAGCAATGTTTTATAATTCTGAACAGGTTTGCGACTATCGAAGAAATAAACTTAAAATCGCTCTCCTGTAAAAAAAAAAGCGAAGTTGGCAGAATAAAACAATAATCACGCGACGAAATGTTAATAAGTATATACTAATTCTAGCTCCTTCTTCTTTATTCTTCTTCTGTGATTTCTTCTAGATATACGAGGGCTGTTCAAATAGAAACGAGCCAGAGAATTTTGCACACTGCCGAATAAGATGTGTTGCACAATTTTCCACAAGGATCAAGTAGCAACATTGATGTGTTATCATGCAAGGCTTACTGACGCTGTGGTCACGTAATGATAATAACAGTCTGTCTTTACCCTCTGCGTCGTGAAAGTGTATCGCTGGAACTGTCTAGCGCTAGTCGGGATGAAACTTAAACAGCTCGGTTCATCGAAAGTTAAACAGCAAAGACGTTTTTTTTTTTAACGAAGAAAGTTGTCCAAAGTACGGATACCCTTAGAAGCACGAAAATGTGCAAAAGAACCTGTAAGTTTTTATCATGCGTTAAACATATGAGTTACGTCAGCAACCCACCGTCTTCTACACACGAAGAATTGAACATTTAGTGCCACATAAAAAATTATGTCTGATCATCGGCGGATATTATTTTTAGCTGAGTTATTACATCTTGATAATAATTCCCTCAGCTTCTTTCCAATGCTACGTAATGAACAAAGTATGCAAGAGGCAACATCCCTGAACTCACAACTTACTTGTAGTAGATTTCTACTTTTAACCCTATCGTATTATTTAAATATAGATTTTGTATTAGTCTCTGATATTTTCGTTCGACGCCATTCATTCGTGAAGATTTGTATTATAGTTTGTAGTCATCTAGTTCGAGTGTCTTTTTTAAATCAATAAATAGCAAATACGTTTCAATCGTATTTTTTATCTATTGTTTGTAATAAAGTACTACAGATTCTTGTTTCCTTTTCTCTTTGAAAGCCAAACTGCCCCACTCAAATTCTGAGTTAGCTCTACCATATAACCTTCGTTTCAGGAATTCTAGAAGAAGAACCTTCCATGAATGTGCTACCAAAACGATGTTTCAGGTTTCTTCACATCTGGTTGTTTTTTTCTTCTTTGGCAATGGAATCATTATTGTCTACAAAATCTTACTTGTCAGTTCACATCATACACTTGAATATATAGTTTTTAAATATTCTATTGGAATTCCACTCATGTCCATAGATGTCCTATTTAGTATCTCGTTTATACTCTTTAATTCTGGGGTTTCTTAATGTCTGTGAGTATCATTTTGTTTCATATTAATTTTCTAAATATTCCTTCCATCCATTTTATTTCCTAATCTATCACGAATGAAACCGCATATTGATAAAACTGGGTTCGAAACCAGATCTGTCAAGAATAGTGGAAACATTATTTTCTTTAAATTAGTGTCAACATAACGCATAGTAAAATAAAATATTAGAACTGTATGTTCACAGTGTAATGCTGCAAAGCTTAAATATATGAAGACCAATTTTTTTTTTCAATTAATACCTACAAAGCTATTTACGTGTAACGGTTGATAACAAGACTAAACGGACTCCAGAACAAAGAAAATATTATTAACACAAACCATACTCTAATGAAAATGTTATGTGTTCTACTTTTTAGCAAACCAATAACATATTATCAGATTTTACCATTATAGTGTATATTCATTTCCTGTTCATTTTACCGAATATCGAAATAATAGTGCAAATTTCGGGAAATGATTATTTTCATCAAAACAAGAAAAAAGTTTCTTTCAAGAAATTCAAATTTATGCGTAGTTTCGGAGATACATGGGCTCAAAGTCACGGCGGCTTCGTCACAAATGACGTCATAGCTCTACCCGTTTTGACGTAAATGTGTTGGCTTAGCAAATAACACTCGAAGTAATACCCGAGATACATTTATTTAAGCAAAGTTTTTGATTGAGGGAGTGCCGCTTGGACAGGTTTCGCAACCTGAGAATTTCATTACCAAGGAATTAATTAAATGGTTTAATAAAGCAAGCATAGAAATCCCTCTAAGCCGCATTACACAATCATAAAGATAATGTAAATAGATGTAATTGGGAAGTACCTCGAGAATGATTTGCTAAGCCGACTCCGCTTACGCCATTACTTGTCGAGATATGACGTCATTCGTGACGATGCCGCCATAATTTTGAGCGCATGTAGTTCAGAAATTAATCTGATTTCGGATTTTTTTCTAAGTAACCTTTTTCTTCGTTTGATGCAAGTAATCACCTCTCGAAGTTTGCACCGTTATTTCAGGGACATTCTGTATATAATACCTTATTCACATCTCATTGGATAAAAAAAAATCAACGCTTACACTTTCGTAACTTACCCTCTATTAACATTAATACTTTTATAGAACAAATTGAGGAGTTAGAAGAAATAAGAGCTATTTTTTCTGCAAAAAATAATATATTCAGAAACGTTTCCGAATAACTTGAAGTGGCAACACTGTCGTAATTCACTCTTCTCGTGTTGCGGTGACAAATGCCGAGTGAGTTCTGTTCTACAGTGTTTTGTGAACTTGTTGGTTGCAGTTTAGCACTCATTTTTTTATTGAATGACACGCCCTGAAAATGGTGCATGTGTGTTTGACCTCCCTAAATAATGTTAGCGAAACTCTCGTACCGACATGCAGAACTTTCTGCAGAAATGGAGTTGGATGACAACAGAGATGATACACCCCCTTATTCACCAGACATGAGACCGTGTGACTCCGATTTGTTTCCAATAATGAAAGAACTAGTTCAAGGGAAATGCATTTCCGTGGACATCCCCGGCATCATTTCTGCCGTACGGCGCTCTCTTCGCATACTATCAAAAAATCTGGCCCTCAACGGCATGCAAAGTTTACCAGATGTTTGAAAACTTATTAATACAGCAGAAGGAGATTACATCGAGAGGGAATATTAGCACTTTGGAAGTCAGTCACGTTCTTTTCATACATATGCCAGATATGTTACCACTTGAAGAGAAACAGCTCTCATAAAATCTAGAGAACTTGGGCAATACAGGTGGGAATTACGATATAATCCAACATATCGTACTACAATCAGAACACAAAATATTGTCTTCATGTGAAACTTTAATTAGTAACTTCCAGTATTATTGAAGGAAACAATTTACACGTGTGTAGCTCCAGGCTACCATTGTCAAGGTTATTACAAGGTAAGTATTCTTATTAAATATAGTAGCTGCTAATTAAACTTGTTAATCTAACGATCATCTTGGGATAATTGGTACTATAAAAAATGCCTTTTCGCAATCACATTCATTTCAAGGCTATTTGCGTTCATTTCAACCACAAGATATTTTTCTAAGCTTGAAGTCGTAAAGATATCCCTTAATGCGAACTCTGTGTCGTTTTCCTAGACAAATGAATTTTCTCTGTGATTCCTACATCAGGTACGTATACATGAAGCGAACTCGTGAGAATATAATTTATATACGAAGCAGTTTAGATACAGCTTAGAGGGAATGTCTAAGCTTGTTCTATTAAACCGTTTCATTCCTTCGCAATGAAATTCTTAGGCTGCGGAACCTGTGTATGCGGATCTCCCTTAATCAAAAAACATTGCTTAAATAGATTTATCGGGTACTACTTTAAATTGGGTTTGCTGAGCTGAAACCGCTTACGACATTATGTGTCCAGCTATGATGTCTTTTGTGACAATTCTGAATTTCATCAAACGATTTTTTTCTCCCTCTCATGTTAATAATCACCTTTGGAAGTTTGCACCATTATTTTGGAGACACCCTGTATATGCACACATGAATGGATGGATTTGTAATTTGTTAAGCACAAATTATTCCAAATAATGTAACGTTTCCTTGTAATGAATACCCATCATGCCAATCGATGCGACGTAGGCGAAAGCGGGGCCGATGTCGGGTTTTGAAAAATCCTGACGAAGAGCCGACGTCGGCGAGCGGGTATTTGGTGAAGTTACGCCTCTATGCCGACCCCGACGGCAGCCTGGAAGATGGCCCGACGACACCTACGGCGGCCCGGAAAATGGCCCAACGACCAAATATCACTTATGGATCGCGCCTGATTTTTCTCCGACTACTAGTTGGTCAGGCAGCCGCCGTTGGTGTCGGCATTTGGCGTGCTGGATATATGACCGTCATAAAATAATAACCTTTATCTTGTAGGTGGATACGTAAAATTCAACTGAAAACTATAACTAATTAATAAATATAGAAGGAACATTATATCAAATCATTGTTTTGTTCCAATTATTTGAAAACGTAAACACAATTGAACTGAATATATCACTAGCACTTTGGAATAGTATAAATTCTCAGAAAGTTGTCCAAAGATGAAGGTGCTAATACTAATGGGCATAAATTAACGAAATTTGAATTGATGGGGAAAACGTTAAGATAATAGCGTTCAGAAATAAAGCTTCAATGCTCAGCGGAACGAATCGGAATCTTGAGTGATCACCAAATGAATTCAATCTAAATAATGTTATATTTATTTCTGAAATAAACAGACTAATAAAATGAAAATATATTTTTTTTATTTCTTTTGATATTCCAAATTATTCTTAAAATTAATAACATACCCCCGGATTTGTGTAGAATAAAACGCATTTTCCATTTTAATTTTGTCTAAATAAGTCACTTTTATTCTATGGAAAGGTTACAGAAATAACTAAAGAAGTAAACATCAATGAATGAATCAAATGAAATGAATGAAGTTAATGAAGAAAATATGATTTATATATTTTCTTAAAACAGGTACTACTTTCTGTGAAAGAGGTAAAATATAATATTTCATTTTTACTTTCATGGAACTTTGGCTCATCTCTTGAGTAACTTAATCACGAAAGCAAATATTAAAAATAACTCTTAACAAAAGTTTGAGATCAGCTTTCCACATTTTTTTAATACATTCCTTTAGTTTAATCATACTTGTTAACTTGAAAAATCATAAAATGTTATCCCGCCACTCTTTACTTAATTCCTTTTACATGAGTACTTCGTTTTTAGAGTTCTTTCTATAAAAAAAATTGGTAAACTTTATTTTATATGGGCCAGTTCAGTAACTGTTCACCACTGCCCGTCACGATTATCCGTCACGTTCGAGTTAAAAGATACCCATGCCCCTGATGGGACCCGAACCCGGGACCTTTGAGTCGTTCACCTGACGCCTTAGACCTCACAGCTACTCGGTCGGCAGTTCTTTCTAAAAGACAATTTATATATTCCGTATATGAACGTACACAGTGAAAGAACTTTCATTTCATATTTCTAGAACATTTTGCCTCAAATAGAGGTTCTATTAAATCGATTATACTAGTCTCTCACAAAGCACCTTCCCAGGAAGCTGATAGTGCCATTCCCTACCAGATATAGTGGGTATCGGAAATATTCCGGGGCGGACCAAAACCAGTACTGTGACCTTGCAGTTAGTACAGGGATCTACAAAGGCTAGGGAAAGATAGCCCCGAACAAAAATATCATGGTGAGGGGGAAGATGCATCCCCATTACCACTCTGAGGCTGAAAATGAATTACATCTGCAAGGCTCAGAGATGGACAGAGGAAGACATCTTGAATGCTTGCCTTTCTTGAATGTCAGGTCGTAGAGCTGACAACTCTACACGGCTAAACCATGTCCAGAAGTAGTAACAGATGCTTCATGGACTCTCCTGGGGTAAGATATTCCGAGGTAAACTAGTCTCTCAATCTTATCCCCGTGCGAGTACTGTGTCAGGGGGCTCGAAGAACAGGATAAAGAAAGACCTTAGAATAGGAACGTGGAACGTACGAACATTATACCAAACGGGCGCTCTCCAGGTGTCGGTACGCGACTCCGAGAAGTACGATCTGGACATAGTAGCGATACAAGAAGTCCGGTGGGAGGGTCAAGGTAGCATCCGACAGGGCAAGTACACTTTCTACTACGGGGACACATAGTGTTGTAAATTTGGAACAGGATTTCTAATCCTAAAGGAGTATCCTTCCGGCGCTTAATAATATATAGTTCGTAAACGAAAGACTACCGTACGTTACAATACTTACTCGACGGTGCAACACGGTTTTAATAAGAGCCTATGCTCTGACCGAGGTGGCTAATGATAAGGACAAAGATACATTTTACGAGGAGCTAGAAAGGTTGTTTGACCGATTACCGAAATATAATACGAAAATTGTGTTTGGTGATTTCAACGCTAAGGTAGGTAGGGAGGAAAATATAGACCTACTATAGGCAAATACAGCCTTCATGCAATCACCAACAACAATGGAGAAAGACTGTTAACTTCTGCGACCTCGAAAACCTACTAGTACAGGGCACATACTTTCAGCACAAAGACTACACAAATACCCATGGTTATCTTCGGATGGCAAAACCCTCAACCAGATCGATCACGTATTAGTAGTTAGAAAAAGACACACCAATATAATGGAAGTTAGGTCTTAAAGACGAGCGGAAGGTGACACCGACCATCAGCTAGTGATCATGAAAGTTATGCATCGCGAACAGAGAAAGCAAGGGATCAAAAGAACTTAAATTCGAAGTTAAACTATTAGATAATCCAAGCATGAAAGCAGATTACCAACTCGAAATCTCAAATAAGTTCGAAATCTTAGCCGAATCGAGTAGTAATAAAGCCGAAATTAATAGTGAAATGGATGTAAGTAAGATGTGGGAGGCAATTCGTGAAACAATGAAGGGCGCAGCGAAGAAATTTGTAGGTGAGAAAAAACAGCAGAAAAGCAAACCTTGGTTTGATGCAGAATGCCTTAAACTTCATAAAGAAAGAAAGCAAGCAAGGCAGCGATGGCTAAGTAATGAAAGGTAAGCATATACCGACAACTACAGAAACGCGAAAGGAAACGCCACACGCAGGTTCAGAAACAAAAAGGGACAATATCAACGCAGAATATTCAGGAGATAGAGGAAAACGGGAAGACAAATAACATATAACATTTATTCAAAAGATAAACTCGTTAAGGAAAGTTACCAGGCGAGGTTAGGGATGATTTCAAATAAACGCGTAATCTTCAGGTGGATCGGACTAAAATTGTCTATGTGTGAAAAAGTTATTTCGACAAACTTCTTAATGTACACAACGGGGAACAAACAGAGGAATTTGAAACCTTTACCGAAGAAATATGGATACCCGAGTCTACAGAAATCGAGGTCGAAATGTTGATAAAGAAACTTAAAATTTTCAAATCATCCGGAATACACAATATTCGAGCCGAATTAATTAAAGCAGGAGGAACGGCACTAATCAAAAAACTGCATCAATTGATAAACACTACATGGAGAAAGGACGAGCTTCAAAAGCGATGGAAAACCTCAATAATAGTTCAGAATTATAAAAATAGCAATAAATCGGACTGTAATGATTATCGCAGAATCTCGTTACTCCGAACATGTTGCAAAGTATTGAGTGATATACTGCTAACTCGCCTAAGTGTATACATAGATGAAATAATTGTAGATCCCCAATGTGGATTTAGAAGAAATAGATAACGTTGAACTAGATTTTCGGCTTGAGACAAATCTTGAGAAGAAATACACCCTCCATTCCGAAAGAAACCGAACTTTTGAAAACAAATAGTACCACTAGTGCCATCTGTTGTAATATTTTACCGGTAGATGGCGTAGTCCCTGATTGACAACTGGTATAAATGTCATGACATTTGGATGCACGGCAACAAAGTTATTGCGTTTCAACTGTCAGTGTGTTGTGTACATCGGTCGGAAAATGAGTTTCAAACAACGAGCTGCAATTGAGTTTTGTGTTAAACTGGGTAAACCTTTTACTGAAACGCACCAAATGCTACAAAATGCATATGGTGATGAGTGTCTATCCCGTACGCAAGTTTACGAGTGGTTCAGGCGATTCAAATCGGGTAGAGAGACGCTGGATGATGACGAAAGATCAGGCCGTCCCAGAACCGGATTATCGGAAGAAAACATCGAAAAAGTGCGTGAATT
>JAGDQP010022291.1:1935-30612 GCA_022664845.1 Lepisma saccharinum
AGATAGATAGATAGATAGATAGATAGATAGATAGATAGATAGATAGATAGATAGATAGATAGATAGATAGATAGATAGATCACACTATATATTATTCCAGTATTGTTTCATGCTTTTGCTGCAAGGCTTATCGAAAGTGTCATTATGCATGTTGGTAAAACATGCGCAGGTATTTTTTTTTCAAAGCACATTGCAGCAAAGGTTTGAAACAATACTGGAATATATATTGTGAACTATATTTAAAAAAAATATATATATATATCATTGATAAAAAATTTCTACAAAATAACCCCCTGATATTAATATTCTGTTTCTAAAATAACGAGAATAAAATGTACTAAATATTAAATAAGGTAGGGGACCCGAATATGGTCCACTTAAGCTTTGTTGATTTTTTCACTAAGAAATACTATTTATAATAAAGTCTTACAATATTTATAATAGAAGTTGATAAACAAAATATTTCTAATTATAATTCATAACACTGATATGCAATTTTTCAACTTTTTTCTGTTGTTTTGAAACAAAAAGGTGTATCCGAATCGGTTTTGTCCACAGATTCCGAAAATGACCTTCAAAATGTCGTATCACGTCAGGTTTTTTCACAAATCACGAAAATGTAAAAATTGAAAAAAGCGTATTTTTGTCACCTTTAGACGCCGGCCAGGGAATTAACACCTTGATGTTGTCGTCCCTGGCGTCCCTCCTAACGTTTGCAGAGACATGAACGATCCCTTGTTGGAAACCTACTAGAACGGGGAATGCAACGAGGTATGTTTGGTACCCCTGACCCCCCATTTGGAAAACAAGAAGAAGAAAATAAAAAATGTGTTTAAAAAATGTCATTTCTTTGAAATTCCAGTCACGCTGGCAACACTGTTAGTAACCCTACGCTGGTAAACGAAAGTCATACGAGTGCCTCACATAGTCATACCAACCATATACAAAAATGACATGATCGACACCTTGTTGGAATTAATGTGTAAACAGAAACAAATATATCGCTGATTGTTACAACATTCACAAAAGCGGAAAATGATAGATTGCACATTAGTATGACTCATCAACCCCAACGAACCCGCTTTCAAGAAGGTCCCAGGTGGCACCACTCCGGCTAGAACGTGCACTTGTCAGTAGAAGGTAGGTTCTGTTGCCAGGTACATTGCTGTACCTATGTGTCCGGTCCGTAGTGTGTGAATTTGTGTGTGCAATGGCTTCACGTGGTTGCGTCAACCATCCAGACTTATTTTGCTATATATGTGGCTGTTATACGACAGTAAAGCAAAGGCAAAATATTACGCCTCTCGTAAGAAATGCCTATTTGCAATACTTCGGGGTGAAACTAGGCGATCAGGACAAAGTGTGGGCTCCTCATAAAGTGTTTCGTGCATATGTGGAGGGGTTGAGGAATTGGAAAAGTGGGAAACGTGAATCAATGCCGTTTGGTGTACCCATGGTGTGGCGTGAACCACGAAATCACGGTGACGACTGCTACTTCTGCAGAGTACAGATCGTGGGACATACCAAGACAAGCAAGGGTAACATTGTGTATCCGAATCTTGCATCTGCTATGAGACCAGTGCCCCATAGTGAATCCATACCTGTGCCATCCCCGTCCAACATCATTCCCCCAACCGAGACAGGATCAGACAGTGATACACATGATGAGACGTACCAACAAGAGAGAGTGGCTGAAACCAGAGTGCCCTTGCCCTTGACCCAGCATGAACTTAATGATTTGGTGCGTGATCTTAATTTACCTAAAGACGCAGCAGAATTGTTAGGATCGTGACTGCATGAAAAAATTTATTGAGTACGAATACGAGATTTTCCTGGTACAGACACCGAGAGGCAGAATTAGTTCCGCTGTTTGCAGAGGAAGGTGGTTTGGTATATTGTCGAGACATTCCGGCAGTCATGAAATTCTACAACATCACTTACAAGTCAGGAGAATGGAGGCTTTTCATAGATTCCAGCAAATCCAGCTTAAAAGGTGTTTTATTACACAACACTAACGTCCATCCGTCTATTCCAATAGCACATTCAGTGACTATGAAAGAGACATACGAAAGCCTTCAATTTCTGCTGGCAAAGGTGCAGTACAAGCGTTATGAGTTTTCTGTGTGCGGGGATTTCAAAGTCATTGGAATATTGCTCGGCCAACAAGCAGGATACACAAAATATCCTTGCTTTTTGTGTGAGTGGGACTCCAGAGCAAGAACTGAGAATTGGGTTCGGAAGCAGTGGCCAGTCAGAAGTAGCTTCATACCTGGCAAAAAGAACATTGTTTCACTTCCATTGGTTGATCCTTCGAAAATACTGTTGCCACCGTTACATATCAAACTAGGTTTAATTAAGCAATTCGTGACAGTTTTAAGCAGATATAGTAAATGCTTTCAGTACCTTGCTGATAAATTTCCATCTATCACGTCAGAAAAAATCAAAGCTGGAATTTTCACAGACCCACAAATCCGAAAATTGATGGCGGACAACACATTTGAGGCAAGTATGAGTGAGACCGAATTGCAAGCATGAACTGCGTTCAGAAATGTGGTACAAAACTTTTTGTGGAACAAGAAGGCTGCAAATTACAGCGTTTTATTCTACGAGATGTTGGAATCTTTTAAATTGCTTGGCTGTAACATGAGCGTCAAAGTTCACTTTCTTCATGCTCATCTCAATTACCTTCCTGACACACTTGGTGATTTTACGGAAGAACTTGCCGAGCGTTTCCATCAGGACATTAAAGTGATGGAAAAGAGATACCACGGAAGGTGGACTGTCCATATGATGGCCGACTATTGCTGGATGTTAAAAAGAGACTGTGCGGAAGAACACCAATGAAAATCCAAAAAGAGGAAGTTTCAAGGAGAGCCCAGTGATGAATGTTAGGCATGTATGTTTTATACTATGCATTTATGTTTATCTTCTCATTATTTTCTTTTTCTCCTCTTTCATCTTACCGTTTTTCTATAAGTGCGAAGCATACCTCGTTGCATTCCCAACAAGGGGTCGTTCATGTCTCTGTGTCAATTTGGGGTGGGGGTGCCAGGGTTGACAACGTGAATGTCTACGAAGCAAAATATAAATTTTATACTGGGTGGTTGCACTTTGCATTTTTTTCTCGCTTTCTATTGCAGCTACGGTATTCATTTTTGTATATGGTTGGTATGACTATGTGAGGCACTCGTATGACTTTTTTTTTACCAGCGTGGGATTACTAACAGTGTTGCCAGCGTGGCCGGAATCTCAAAGAAATGACTTTTTTTTTTACAAAATTTTCGATTTTCTTCTTCTTCTTCTTCTCCGAATGGGAGGCCAGGGGTACCAAACATACCTCGTTGCATTCCCCGATCTATTAGATTTCCAACAAAGGATCGTTCACGTTTCTGAAAGAATTAGGAGGGGCGCCAGGAATGACAACGTGAAGGTGTAAATTCCCTGGCCGGCGTCTAAAGGTGAAAAACAGGCGCTTTTTTTTAATTTTGACATTTTCGTGATTTGTGGAAAAACCTGACGTGATACGACATTTTGAAGGTCATTTTCGAAATCTGTGGACAAAATCCATTCAGATACACCTCTTTACTTGAAAACAACAAAACCTTGCGTATCAGTGCCTGCATGTCAATTCTCAATTAAAGAAAGCGGCCTGAGCCAAAGATGCTTAAAGGTCATAAATAAAATTGAAACTTCTATTCAGTTAAAGGAAGTATAGTACTGTAATGTTAAACATAATAAACTTTTAAAGCAGATACCAGTGGAATATAGTCTGTTTCAGGTGTTTTTCTTTAAAATAAAGTACCCCAATAAGCATAAAATTAAATGTCTGAATGCAGCACTGATTATCGTATTAATTCACACCCATACCCAGCGAAGAACAAATAAATAATTCGTGTAATTTTCCAAGTCCAGTGGATCTCCTAAAACTAAACCTATAAATAAAGATATATATGATAAAACAATTTATGATCACGATAACTATACTTATCTAAGTCAATAAATATGTTTGTTTCAAAGTGCTGTCAACTTTTGTTTCCTAAAACTGGATATTGTACTTCTGTAAAACTAGTTTAATAGCTGATGTCACTTTATTTACACTTGAAACGACACTTCAAATATAATCAATTTTCTCTCTTCTGCTCTGAGTCACCTATAAATCTAAATTTCCTAAGAATAGTGAAATTTTCCTTCTCTCTTCAGATCAACGACAAATGTTTTTGGTTTCTTTTGTTACACATGGAACGTCTGAAACAGTTCCTCAGGAACCGTTCCTTTAGCATTTCAAAGAACGGTCCCAGAAAATATTAATCAACGTTACTTTTAACATTGGTAGTCACTCGTTAGTACAGCGCTAGTTACTACAATAAACCGTTTCCGGATACGGCTACTACTATGTCCATATACAAGCCTGGGTAGACCTAGTTTAGGTTAGAACCACAGTCAAGCCTACGGCAGTACGTCTACGACTCTACGCCTTTGTAATCTGTCCTTTAATTCTCCAGAGATAAAATAATTGCACATATATCGAATTCCCATTTTCTCCTGTTCTCTCATGCCATCTAGTGTCAGTCCTGCCGAACTACGAATTACTAGGAACTCGTGCGCAACATCTATTGCGGACCCATAACGTAAAATATAAAATACTCAATTCGCACTCCATGATTTTCTCGATTTGTAAATCGACAGCAGTTATTCCTTCTAGCACATTTTTCGGCCAGAGGTCCCTACCGTAAAAGGAAATGGTCCCTAAAATTGATCAAATGTCCCTATTTCCATGTACGTGTACCATGGCTGATCACTGTCGATAGCAGTTTTATTAGAGAAGATGCTAAACGAATAAAGATCTAAAAATCCCTATAATTTAACAGAATTTAAAAATATGTCCCTACTTTCGTGAAATATGCCTAAATAATCCCTATGAGTAGGGACATGTTCCTACGGTTGGCAACACTGTTCTAGTATTTTTTTATTATTAGTTCTATTCTACTAACACTAGATGGCAGGAAAGTAAATGGGAAAATAGAATTCGCCATCTAAAGTTAATGTCCCTGATATTGTCACTGCCCAGTTATTAGCACTCTCAAGACTTTTTAACGTCGAAAGTAATTTGGCAAAACTGATATTGTTCCCGACACGCTGTTTATTGTTTCTTTCGTGACTTCGCCACATAAAACAACACAACTTTGTTATTGATCCTGGCTATCAAGAAAGCATCGTTGAGTTACAAATTTTACCTTTAAAATCTAAGCAGATAAGCTAAGGACTGAATATTCGTTTTCCTCCAGTTATTGCTATAATGTAAGGTAATGCTGAGTTCAAACGATAATATTTTGCGTGACATTTTGGACTAATACAGGCCCCTAAATGTCTAATATTACTGAATGTCACATAAATGCGATGTTATGCACATGATACCACTTCAAGTGTTAAGTGTTGACGCTTGTTACACCTATATAAACAAGTGAACGTTGTGAACCGTGTACTGCAACTGAGATCAACAAAATTATATAAAATAAATACCGATGAAAAGGATATGTGGAAATGTAAAAAGAATATAGTCGAGTATCAGAAATGAAACACTCATACAATTTTCGTATTCTGCTTACATAAATTTTACGCCATCGTTTAAGAAATTAAAGTGATATGAATTATTTCGTAGAATGCTGTAAATACTGCTACGAAGGAAATTCGTGATTGTTGGTCACCTATGAACATACTATTCATTGTATAAAAAGTGTCAATATAATTCCTTCATTTTGTTCTTTGCATGAGCATATACTATATTTGAATTCAAATGGATTCCATTATGTTTGTCATGTTGACGGGAGGGTTCTTTACATGTGCACGTATTGACTTGCAAACCTTTTTTTCCAAGTTAGGTTTGTTCTCGTTAGAAACGGCAAAGCAAACTTTATATTTATATAACTTTATTTATTTAATCCAATGTGTACCTTTTTACACAAAAAACAATGGTAAATCAGTACTTAGGGAGGTCCAGTTATCTACACTTTTCACTTTATTCTTCCCATTTTTCTGCATGGGAATATATAACTCCTGCGTAGGTTACTTTCATTACAATATTTTATCAGTAGTGTAATCGTCGCACACGACTTCCTCCTTTCCGATGGAGATACTCTAGTAATTACTTCATTACCCCTGTACGCGTCACTCTGTCATACTTGATTAAGTAAAATCTAATCTAATCTCAGCTTGCGTAGCATTTCAAATCCGAAACCAATACATGGGGAAAATATGAAATGCGATGAAAAAATAAGAGTAAGAGGGCCATGAAGTGATTACAATGGAGCAGACCCTAAGTGAGCTTGTAACTGTAATATTTGTCACAAGTTTGACGCACTTCTCTACAGCCTGGGTGTGACAAGGAAAACTTTTGTATTTCTCTGGTGGGCGTAGTGTCAGAATTGATGAGTGATTTAATATCATCTTCACTTAGGTCCCGCAGCATTGGGGGAGGATACACCACACAAGAATTCCAATTAATAATTTCAATGTAATCGGAAACTTGAAAGTTTATCTTTGGTGCTACGTAATTTCTAACCGTCTTCTTCTTTGGGACGGTTTGTCTTGCTTTTAAGATCCTTCTGTAACCGACCTTCCGAATAAGTTCTCTTTCATCGACAAGAATTGCCAGCAAAACATTCTCTGGGTGCGCAAAGAACGCATTTCGTTATATTACTGGATTGACAATTTGAAGTAATTCGTCGGATAAATACTGTGATGTTTAGATTATTTGAAAGACATGTTTTGGTCCGTCAGTAAAATATTGCCTCTTTTTTATGGCAAACCACACAGGCATGTATGATTTTAAGATGAAGCCAACTATTTATTTTACCTTTCCGGATGGATCTGATGAACTTATATACAACCTAAGGACTCGGTTGGTCGCAGTTAGCCATCTGGAATGGGACAAAGGACCAGGGTCCCGATTTGTCAAGTCTTCTGGACAATGTCCCAAGGTGATTGCATTTGAAATGTTCAGCACATACTGTTGGTCTTTGCTCAACAAATTCCTGTCTATATCAGGAATCGAACAAGCTATAGGTTCATAATCGACCATAGGGAGTTTTCCACAGCCATAGGTTGAATTCTCATCTGCCATTGGGGCTTTTCAGTCGATGTACTTGGTTTTTGTTCATCTTCCCCATACCCCGAGTCCTCAGTAGAACTGTGTGTTCATCAATTTTCCAGTACTCTCCTATTTTAGGAACTTCTTTGCCACTCAGTGCTCGCTGAAGATCGCGGGCTTTCCGCTCGAACTTCACATTTATATTATTTGTAACTGTCTTGTCAATAGATCCGATTCTCTCCACATTGTAATTCCTTTGAAGAAACATGAACCTCAACTCAAGGACAGGGATTTTCCTTCTTTTTTCACATAAGCATTTAATTAGAATTGAACATTGACATGCATCTGGTGTTTGTTTTGCATGTACAGTTCACCGTGATCGTACATTTACAAGCAGCGACGTCAAAAAGTGATCTAGCTTTAAGTTTAAAGTTTTCTAACCTAGCTTTAAACAAAGGCTTATCACGTTTATATGACTTTCTTATCTTAATATAGGAATCGTGATACACATTAATGAGCTTTACAATTCGGCAGTCAGACAACAAAGGAATGGATGCTTTATCACACAAACATTTGATTTGTTTCGCTACCGTAGAGGCTACTTTAGAGAAACTTACATTTTTGTTGTTTGTCATGAGTGACAAATTGTATCTCTCTTGAAAACAACATCTAAGAACACATTCATATGTTGGCAGTTTATTTTGGAGGAAACTTCGTGGTTCACAAAATATAGGGCAATAAAACTTCTGTCTAGAGTCGGCAATCACACTCATAGTGATTATAGTTTGTGACTCATTCATCATTAGCTAATGTTGTTAGGATAAACATTAAACAAACATAACACAAAACAATGCACAATTGCACACTGCACAGTATTGCACAATGCACAACACCGACTCACAGCACGTACGTCACACACAGCACTAAAGCTGTCCGTGTGCCACTTATAACACAGCGAAAAACCAAAGCAGTGTTGCCACGTGCCTAGCTTTGGAGTGCGCTGTAAAATAGTACCAAATTGAAACAAAGTGGGCTGATTCATTTCTTTCTACGTCAGTCTATTACAGTACAATATTAGAAGAGATCTTCGAGGCGTAGGTGTTTGTGATGGAAACTGGCTTGGCCTTGCTCAGGATAGAATCCTATGGAGGCCTTTTGTTACTGTGGCGATGAACTTGCGAGTTCCGTAAGACATAGAGTAAGTAAGTATAATGCATGGCTCCAACACAAAACTAAAAGGTATTAAGTTATTCTTCATTCTACTATGTTTTGTAACGAAGCATACTGTAATATATACGCGTGCTTCAATTGATTCTTCTCAAAAACTTTCAAGAACTGATCGGTGCTAAAAATCCCCCTGCTTCTTTCTCTTTCGTGCGCCCATCTAGCGTCATTTGTTGAACATCACATTTGCACTTTTCCCCCGGCATAGTCCGAATTACGGATTTTCCACACAAAGTTCCTAGCATTAGACGGTACATCGTCACAGAATAAATGTTGAACAGTACTTTTAACGAGTCCAACACACAGTATGAGTAACGTTAGATACAGGAAAAGTCTTAGAACAAACTGACACGTTTGAAACCGTGACAAGTAATTGTTAAATGTGCTGAATTGGGTAGAATCGTACCAACTTATTTACTAAAGGGGCTGAAAATGCCAGCGTTGTACCAACGGGTCGATGAATGATAAAAAGGGCTGAATTTGGTACAATTATACCAAGTGTGGCAACACTGGACTGAAGTGAAGCACGTTGTGGGCTGGTAGCAAGTAGATGCCCGAATTGGTTGGGGGAGGGGTACGGAGAGACCACGTCACGGTTCAATCCAGTTCAATCAATTTCAAGTGAGTTCTGGTTCGTTTGGTTGCACAGTGAAATATTGGTAAATTTCAGTTTTTTCTAAGACGTTGCGCGAACATAGAAAAGTAGATTATTGATCAGAATCCAATTTATTTAGGTTATTTAAGCCATAAAACAATCATAAAAATCAAAAGCGTGTATATTTTTAAAGTTTTAACTAACTTTTAAAATAATACCAAAAAAGCTAGATTTTTGCAATTTTTCACAAACTTTAAGTACGATGCGCGAACGGAAGTTGTTAACCGATTTTATTTTTTAAATGCCGTTTTTACAATAGGCAACTTTTCCGCACAAGAGCGTTCAAAATAATAATAATAATAAATAATTTTTTCGACCCACCCTAGTGCCTATTTAGTCTAGAAATATAAGTTAAATAAAAAATTTAACTAAAAGACCATCTAGGCCAAATAATTGCTAGAGTTCTGCAGATCTTGCTTCTGTGACTGTACACGTCTTCAGGTCTCGAAAACGTATAGTGAACGTCTTGCCGGAACTAAGGGGGCAAAAGGGAGCAGGCCCCGGGCGGCAAACAGCTAAAAATAAAAAATAAAAGCTTCTAAAAACGGAAGTAAAATTGCCTATTACATTGGAATTGACCTAAACGTGTTCAAAATTTTAATACCGGCGCGCTAAGACATTCTTTTAATGTTGTTCCATACAACCTACCTTCATCTTGAAAATTCAAAACTGTGATTCAAGTCAGATGGGGAGGTCTACTGCCTTATTGGAGTTCGTAATAGCGATGCCACGACAGGTTCCAGAGATGATGATAAAAGTACATTACGTGGTGCGAGACAATGCTGTGGCCGTCGCGTCGTGTTGTTTGTCTAAAAAAAAAGATGGAAAAGGCGGCAAAAGGGCGGAAAAATGTAACTTTGCCCCCCTTAGAAAAATTACTACATTCGACACTGCTGAACGTAAGTACCAACTACTGAGCAAGAAGGCGGGTAACCACTTAATGGTTAAAGAGTACTAACAATAGATAATTTTGCGAAGCAAAAAATAATAATATATGTGTTCTGCATTTTTATTATTTCACTGTAAAATTATTTTCGGGGAAGATCTAAGTGTTTAAGTTGTTAGCCATGAACAGAGAAATAAACTGGGAATAGATCTGCACTTCAAGTTTCAAAACGACAGGGGTCTAAATGGACCAATAACTGGTACTTTTACAATATCATGACATTTTTCAAGTTTATTTAGGACCGTACACATTTTGTATACACTTTTGTTCGTAGTATATCCGTAAAAAATAACACACACAACGAACTTCATCAATATTTAGCAAGCACGTATCCAGAAGTTGATTTTGGGAGGGGTTCCAGCGCCTTCGGGGGAGCACCGAGGTCTATTTGGGCGTAAAATGAATATAATTTTGCCTGAAATAATAAAAATTTTACAAAGAAAAATATCTGAATTTGGAGCGGGGAACGTCCAGTCTCATCTGAACACGTCCCTGATGTCTAGAGACAAAAAAAGTAACGGATTTCGCGTGTTGTTAATAGCTCATTTGGTTATGGTAATTGGTTATTTGCTGAAAAGATCTCTACTCCTGCCACTTTTTTCTTCCTTCTTACGTTACCGGAAGTGCTTATTTATGCCTTGTTTACATTACTAACATCTTACCATGGTTAACGTTACCCCAAGATCATTTTAGTAATGTAAACGGTAGCTACCGTTAATGCGGGTTTCAAATTTAACCAGCGTCAACGTACGAAGGTAATCTTCTTAAGTTAGTTATCTAAACGCAAGATGGCCGTTAAGCGCAGCTCACTTGGTGAGTTTATTTCTTTCTTTATCGAAATATAGAACATCCTAGTGGTGCGTATCACTTTTAAAGTATAGCAGAATAACTGCAGAACTAATCTACAAAATGTTACGCTACAATCAATTCATTTGCGTTCAGTATTTTATAATTTAAACATCGACCGTGTAACCTTAGAGTGTGGAAAATGGAGATTCCTTACTCTAAGCCTGCAACCTGTTTCTTTACTGACAGTGTGAACAAGCAGGATAACCAAGTTCCGTAGTCTAAACGTAAGTTATTTCAACCATGATTTTTACCATCGTAACAATCTTAGTATCTAAACAAAGCATTACACAAGTTGTACAGTCTGGGACAAAAATTCTTTTTGTACTGTAAGATTTGTTTTGCGAAGAACTTTGGAATAAATGTGCCAATTTATGTTCTGTTTTGTTTAACTTATAGAAAATTACGTTCTGTTTAATTTACTGAAAACTGTACTGAAATCGGTTTCGTTTCAAAGCTATCCCCAAAAAGAAATTTTACCAAAAGGAAAAAAAACAAACCTTTTGTCGTTGATTGCACTAACCCGTTTGTTCACATCTTTGGACATTTAAAGTGCACAGAAGTTATCAAAATTGGACTCATTTGAAGGACGTGAAAGATGTACACACAGATTCATTAGAATGGCTACTAGGTTCAGTTTCTAAGACGTCATTTTCTAAGTCGACTATGACGTCATTTGTGATGATGTCGCCGTAACTTTGTGCACCTGTATTTCTAAAACTATACATAATTTTGAATTTCTTCAAAAGGAACTTTTTTTTTTCCTTGGTTTGATGTAAACAATCCACCTCCCGAAGTTTACACCATTATTTTATGGACATCCTGTATGATTAGTTGTTTTTTTTTCGTGATGTTTCTAACTACACAGTTTGCATTTAACATCATGAGTAACTGTAGCGGTTTTGTAGTAATATTTTGTTGTAAATATTAAGAATACTAAAAACGCTAACCGAACCGAACCAAACACGATAAATATCAGTATATTTTAGTGATGAAAATCATCCACTTCATTGCTTTCCGTAGAACATTGTCTTATATTCACTTGTTTTCTTGTATTACAGCATCATCAAAATATGGGAAGCGTCCTGTGTTGATGACCTGTCCTCATTGTATGTTTTCCATTCACACTGAAACTGTCACTGAGTATACAAAAGACTCCCACGTATGTTCAGCGCTATTCTTTATCACATGGTAAGTGTAAGTAGAGTAAAAACAATCTCTACTGTCAGTTCACAGGTAACCGCCATGTATACGAGGGTGAATCAAAAACTAAAGTCAATTTTTAAAAGCGTCCTTGTTTCTATCCTCGTGGCTGCGATTTGACTAATGGCTGAGGCCTACATTGGACTACACATTAGACAATACAAAGGTGCTGTACTGCATCATCTTCTCGTCATTGCGATGACAGTGTAATTCAATAATTGCCTTTATTTTCTGATTCATTTTCGTATTTCACAGTTTTTATTTTAGTTCATATAATTAGATGTATTCTACTTCTCTACGCGAAAAAAAATTGAACTTTGCTGTATTTCCAGGTTCCCTCAGCTGGCTGCGGAAACCTGTGGCGTAGTAATGTTTTAATATTGTGATTCCAGACAGTTTACTATTAACTTTAATATAATCATTCCAAGTTGCCAGTTTGTTTAATAACGAAGTACTAACCTAAAAGATATAACCTAAAGTGTCATAATACAGTAAAATCCTATTACACTGCAAGAGTCGAGGCACATGAACCAATGGTGGTATGGGATTACTATCTACATAAAGACGGGGCCCACAGTTAAGAGTGGACTCCGAACCACTATGTTATAGGCCCGCTTGAAATCCAACCCGGGACAATGAGCAAGAACACTAATAGCTAATCATTCCCAGTCTTACTGTAAGTAATAATGTAAAAAAAAAATGGGTGTAGCTATGCAGTAAGAAACCAAACGCCGTTTCCGTGATATTGAGTTCTGTGTCGGAAAGTAGTAGTATTGGTTCCTAAGTACCTAGCATCGCTTGGTAAATAAAGTGTTATTTGCAAAGTCGGTCATTGGTTTTGTAGGCTATTCGTTGAGTTGTACCTCTTCCAGTCACTGTCTGGGTGGAAACGTTCTTCCGCAGCTTCGGTTGCGCTTCGCTGTGATATTCGACGTTGTTATGCTTCCAAGCGCTGCGCTGCTAA
Source organism: Lepisma saccharinum (assembly GCA_022664845.1). Lineage (NCBI taxonomy): Eukaryota > Metazoa > Arthropoda > Insecta > Zygentoma > Lepismatidae > Lepisma > Lepisma saccharinum. The sequence continues at coordinate 14,861 of JAGDQP010022291.1, forward strand.
CACTGTTTCGGGTAATTCGGCTGCTGTTTATTTGGCGCGTTTGATCGACACTTTCTCCGGACTGATATTAATTGAAGATTATAATAACGTCCTAAATTCTTTCTATACTTCTCACCTTAGCTGCTTCGATTGGTCTTATGGGTGTTGTAGGTTGATCTTCCGTATTATTCGTATATTCTATCCAAAGTAAGGCCATATGTTTCGATACGGGAACGAGATCGGAAAGCAATCTCTCAATAGAATGTCCAGGCCGTTCCATATTTACAAGTACTTCGTCACCTTGGAACCACAAGGTACTATGTCCACTTTTGCTACTTTAGAGAGAAAAAAAATCAGTTTTAAAGTTCGAAGTCCCATTTAAAGTCTGTACAAGTTTATTTCATGTCTAACTTTTCTAGCCATTTGGATGTCGTTATTTTTGGGGTTGTGATGCCCTTCAGTACAAGGTCTTTGAGTGCAGTGTTAAATCTATTTTGCCAAAAAATCGGACATAGTACCAAAGATGGTAATAAGATGTGAATGCTATAAGTTCTCACGTATACCTCGATAGTAACGACAGTTGCGGCCAGTCCTGGTGCTTTCAGTTTCTAACCAAGGATGTTCTAATAAAAGATATGAGATTTTGCCAAGGACATGAAGCCTAACGTCATAGCATAGTCCCGTCCAGTTAGCCAAAACTGCAATCAAAAACATTGTTTTCGGCTAACATAGATGGCAACAAGCTTTCTAGTTGTTCGTTAACTAATCAGGTACGTTGCCTTGGTCGATGCTCAATTGTTTTTTTTTTTTGGCTTCATTCTTTCTCTGCGCATGAGATAGCTACAAGCAAATCCTCTATTAAAACATCCTTGTTTCTAACCAACCAACCGTCATTCTTTATCTATGTAACTGAACGAAGAAGAAGAAGAATTGAAAGTACTTTCGAAGAACTCTTTTACCTCGTACAGACGAATATGGATATAAAATTAAGAGAAAAGAAAACATAAGTTTAGAAGCCAAAGATAAGATAAAGAGCAATCAATTTCTAAAGAATAAAAAAGAATATAAACCTAAATATAGAAGATAAACAATATTAAATATATGAAACATAACGACTATTATGGTCGAAAACTTCATTGACATCTTAACCAACGAAAGTTAATAATATCCCGCCAATGGCATTTCTTGGCGGTATCAAGTGATCTTAGACTTGTGCTGCCATCTGATGAGTAGTCCTGAGGACGGGAATTTGTGTATACTATGCACAGTATAGCGAGATTCACATCTTATTATTATCTGTGATAGTACCTTATGGTTCCAAGGTGACGACTTCTTCCGTTTGTTCTTCTTCCAACGGTGCAATGATCGTCTTCTTGTTGAAGTTAAAAACCTCGGCGTTTCGACAGTTACTATGAATGAGATTATTATATTATTACACATAATGAAAATAATTAAAAAAGGATTTTTGAAAAACACGCTTTTTAAGATGGAATAAAAAGTAAAAAGAAAATTAATCTTATGAATTGGAAAATAAAAGCGTGGGTGCTCTTAGATATTATGATGAGGTAAGCAAGGGCAGCCACCCTTTTATTTTCCGATTCATAAGATTAATTCTTTCTTTCTTTTTTTTTACTTTTTAGTCCATCAAACAAAGTGTGTTTTTTTTTTTAAAAAAAATCCTTTTTTAATTATTTTTTTCTGTATAATAGATGAATATTAAACTCCCTGCAAGATAAGCAACCCAAATTTTACAAAATAGTTGCGGCGTTGCGTGCATTTAAGGATAATTTCGAATTATTTTGATTCATTAATTACAGTTAACTAGATTATTTTGTCATATATCTAATGATTGAATATTGTATTGTCATCGGAAGTAAGTAAGTTTACAACATTTGAAAGAAATCGGATGATGGGAAGTGAGTTTAAAATCGATTGCAACATTTGTACCGAACAGACAGACAAGAAAGCGAGTGAATAAAAATACGTGTTAAAAAAGTACAGAACACGCTTTTGAAAAAATTATTTAGAAGCTTCAATAGAGGGTAGACCAGTTGCAAACACTAGTTCCATCTCGTGGTTCAGGCTCAAACTACGTCCAGGAAATTCTGTTAATCGTTTTTTGTTTCACCAAAATCCCTCGACTCGTTTTCAAGATAAAATTCCAGACAAAATAAAATTAAATAAATGCAGGAATTGTTCAATTAATATTATTCATGATCTATAAATCAAACTCCATAATGGTAACTATATTTACTGAGCTTTGAGCTGCAGTTCCCTTTAGTGATGTCACTTGAAAATAAATAAATACGATGCGTTTTCTTATTTCATTAAATACGACACAGCCAAGGAAACACAGTTAGTTTAGTTATTCACGCTTATAAATATCTATATTTAGTATAGGTTAGTGAATTAAACATTGTATTTTGGTAATTATTTCAGATACATTTGGAATACATTTTTTTAGGGAGGGGTCGATACCAGGATTTCTCGATACTCGATACCCGATACCGATATTCATTTCTGACCTGTCATACTTGATATTCGATACTTTCTTCAACAGTGCTCTACAATGTAAATTATTCATACGTAATTATAAAAGCAATATTCAAATATTCTCTGTCGTTTAATTCTTCTACTCTATTATTTTATTTAAAATATATAGAATTATTTTGTATAATTTGATATTTAATATGAATTAATTACATCCTGCCACTTCGAGAAATAATGGGGGAACGTTGTCTCCAAAGCGATTTTTTTTTGTCATTTCTGATTTTGTCCCTTATGAGAATTGAGGCCAGTCGGTATATGAGGAATTATTGAACTCCTCGGCGGTGAGATATTTTATTTTACAGAAGCCTCATAAATACTTAAACACGCAACCAACTGACCCAAGCGAATTGCTCTCTCTCTCTCTCTACCCTTTTTGCTTTCTCTCTCTCTCCCCTCCCCCCTCCCCAATTCATAAAACATCTCCCCCTTTCTCTCTATAACAGCCACCCACACTGAAAATATTGAGAAACCATATAACAAGGCCTCTGAATGCCTTATGTCTATTTCCATATAGTATCATAGGTCTGTTTGTGTTTTTATAAGGGTCATTGAGATGGGCTAGAGGGTGTCTTATTTTCACACAACCAGCTCTGTGACATGGGTCGATTCTTTCCACTCTTTTTCTCACGCATATACGAAAGATAGTACAAATTGAGCCTCTGTCTGTGTGTGTAGTTGGATAGTCATAAACTATACTGAACTTGGGGATGCTTTCAGTTCTTTGTTTTATAATGACGTCAGCGGTTACCAGAATAGCCCTGTTTTGCAGGATCCGTAAGCAAAGAGACAAAGAAACTGACGACGAACAAGTAAAAATAAATCAAGCACTATCTCTGAAACTGGAGACAAATAACTTATTTTTTTCTGTAGCAATTCAGCGAGGAAGAATGAAAGGGCAATAAACTTTCTCAGCAATTCCTCTTTGTGCTCAGCCGCGATTTTCTCCCTTAAATATGAAACCAAGAAACCTTCCTCAAAGGTTTTTTCTTTTTCTTTTGAAAACTCGAAAGTTTCCGTCACAGTATTACATTGACAGTTATAATTGTAAGTACCGATACCTTGTCGCTTTCTTACTATTACTCTCTAGAAATGAGTTAATAAAAAAACTGGACACCGACACTTATTTCTGACCTTCGATACCCCATATTTTTCTCAACAGTGTTGCACAATATAAATAATATTTATGATAAAAGTAAAATTCAAATATGAAAATTTCCTAAAACTCTTGGACTTTATTACTAGTTTAATCTATTTTAAATAGTTATTTTATTTTGTGCATTGTTGGATATTTTCTTTCACATAATAGTAGGAAGCATCTTTCTAAAATTTGAGACAGTACGTTGAAATATCAAAAAGAAAGGAAAACAAAGCATATCACCATCTTAACCTACAAAAACATTTGATGACTGAAAGGAATATTATAGGTTCTTGTTAAGACACCTGAGAATTTTCGTTGTATAGGGATCAAGTCGAGTTCCTCTTTTGTTACATATTATTTCTGTTATGCTGAAACGTCTCTCGGAGAAGACTGTTGCCAGCTGGTATGCAACAAATATTACTTTGGGAATATCTTCCATTTCGGATTTTTTTTTTACAGTAATCAAGTCTCATGTGCGAGACTATATCCCAGGTGCTAAAAGCATGAATTTGAAAATGTTTATTTGCATCGTTTCATACAAAAGAAGCAAATGTTTTATTTTTGAACGAATAAAAGTAGCTAAACTAGCTATAAATTTTTACTTATAGCTAAACTAGCTTTTAGAATATTTTACAAACTGGATATTAAGAAAACATACTTTCATATGGAACTTTATATGAAAGTTCTATGATATTGTTTCCAAGAATTGGATTGAAAAGAAATAAAGACAGAACAAACAATTGTCACTGCTGTCTTCGCTATTCTGAGACTTGAGACTGAGGCCTCTTAAATTTAGGCGCAGAAACATAAAAAAATCCCAACCTTCAGTAGGTAGCTTGTTGATCTTTATGTTCAACCATGATCTCTCACTTCATAACATATGAAACATGGAAAACCCTTTCTTTTGAAGTAATTCTGTTTTGATATTTCAAGATGCTTTGACACTGACAGTGCGATGTAAGCAATAATGCTCTACGAATAGGTTATTTTTCATAGAAAAATATCAGTGTCAAATAATATAGATAAAAGTATCGAAAAAATATTGTGCTTTTTATTGAAAGTATCGACCCATACCGATACCTTGCAAATATCGAAGATTTCATAGTTTGTTTCGAATTCCAATATCGTGTCCAATTCTTACTTTTATTAAACAATTGAGTTAGGTTTTTATTTATGTAACTATGAACTTTTTTGAAGAATATTGATAAATTCTTTTATTTTTTTTTCAGCTTGTGTCTTATTCCATATTTCCGAGGATCTTACGCCATAATACGACATTATTGTCCTAACTGTGATATTTATTTGGGGAGTCATCTCAATGACTTTTAAGTGCAATTCGTTCGTTCATACATTCGTTCCGCTTATGAAAGGGAACGAAATTGCATCATCCATGATTTGAACATTCAAATTGGGCATCAGAAATAATGAACAAACATTTTTATAGTGAACAGTTGTCTTTTGATGAATGTAATCTACAGTTTGTAAATGAATATTACAACATACTCTAGTCGATTCTGTACAGTTCAATGATAGGCTGGTTACCTATGTCTCAATTTTACCGTTTATTGTTAAAATTTAATTTGTAAAAAGAAATATATTTTTATGAAATTATAAGGCGGTGTGTTATTTTCAGTTTGGTATATGGTTTGTGTGTAGTTATAAATCTTTAAATCCTTTCGTCGTAGCTCTGACCATTTCTAATGCCTGACGAAAGAACGAAGATTGTTTACTTTCCCCAATATCCCTGACACTGTGGTTCTTGTAACACTTCCTGAACCAGTGATAGACATATTGAATGATTGTTGTGTTGGAGCAAGGCCAGTCTGTCTGAACACCTATAAGGAAGAAGCAATACATTCGCTATGAGACTCTGCAGACGGACACGACACTCCTGAGGTCATCAATCTGCGCACGCGCAATAACGTGACCGGGATGACTGGCAAAGTAAAACAGTTTTCAGTGATAATCGGGAGTGGTTTTCGAGCTACTTTGATGTATGTTGGACTAGTGCTTTAATTGGAGAATAGCTACTGCGAAAATCGAACGACAAAACACGCTCCGAGCTCATTTCCAAAATGTTAAACGCCTACCGTCCAGTTTGACAACCTGTGCTTTCATTCATGAAACTTTTCGGCTAAAAGTACATGAAATTTTATCTATGGATAAAATTCTCTCTCGTTCTCTGTTTTTGAAACTAATTTCACCTGAACCATGTAATGAAATTTTACTAAAGTGTGGAGGTACGGTGAACTATCGGGATGAGACTAGAAAGTATCGTTTGTCAGTGGACCTACCGGCAAAACCGATGACATCTGTCAGAATATCTCTGGTGCCGCTGGAATTAACGAACGACATACTTCGAACTGAATTAAGTGAATATGGAAAGATTCTTGAAATGGAGAAGGAACATTTTACAGATGACCATATTTATGCGAATATTCGAACGGGCAAGAAGCTAGTTAAAATGTTTTCTCAGCAAGGACATTCCAAACATAGTTCCGATGTGTGGGCTGCGTTTGGCAGTACAGTATCAGTTCCAACCGGTCACGTGCAACTATTGTTTAAAACCGGGGCACCTCGTGGCCAGTTGCGAAGCCAGAAAACAATACACGGGTAACCGGGACCCTTGCACTGGACGGGAGAATACCACGCGGGAGATCCCCCGCAAGAAACTGGGGATCAAGTGAGTGGATTGGAACGACATGACTTTTACGAACAGTTTCCGAGTGTTCTGGAAAGCACGCACCACCGACAGGTTAGTGGCACAGCTTATGACGGAGCAGAACCTTTAGTACCGGGTCAATAATCTGTATGGTCAGGCCCCTGGTCTTCAGGACGCTTGAGTTTTCATACGTCTTTAACTGGGATTAAAGATAGATTAAACACGGCAATGGCGAGGTTAGTGGAACGCAAGGGGAGATAGGGACGAGGAGCACAGACTTTCATTTAGCACCTCAGCTCCAGTTTACTTCTTTACCAGTACTACAGAGTTATTCTAGAACCGTCGAACTGTCACCACCCCAGGAATACCAGTGTGATAGGGACAGTGATCAGTGTACTGAGGCGGAAGGGGGCAGGGTATCTACGTCACCGAAAGCAAACCAACATGAGATTGGAAGCTGGGTTCGACCGGAAGGGCGGTATATAGACGGACCTGAGGACTGGAAGGATGCGGCGGAGACTATGGAATTGGAGAACACCGCGACTATCGGGGTACCGGGGACCGCCACTGGTAAGCCATCAGTAACTGAGACTATAAAGGTAAGTGACCTAGAAGAGGATTTTGTTAACAATACCGAGAATGCCAATGGGGGAAGGAAGGTGGACCAAACCGCCAGTGTGGACAGTGTACACGCGCCCTTAGCTGGGCAGCAGGGGAACTGCCAGGGGAGAGTGCTGGAGGAGACGTAGTGGAGTGTGACGAAACTGTTCCTAAGTTAAGGTCAGATGCCCAAGGGAAAGCAACGTCGGCCGGGAGCACTGGATTAAAAAGAAAAACTAAGCTTCCCAAAGACAACTTGAGTGAGAATAAAACGATCAAATTATCCGAAGAAAAGAAACGCACGTGCAGTCAGATATAAATAATGTTGTGTTTATTTACGGGATCGCATGGTGACTAGGTTGTAATGTTAATGCAAACAAGTACTTTTTTTTTTTTTTGCTTTTTTGGGATACGTTCTAAGTATCACTGGACAGGGTGTTAAGGGTGTATAAATTTGATTTTTCTTATGTGTCTCCGTTTTATAAGACAGGGAACATGCAAGAATGTTTGCAAGAGTTTATTTTTAGTTTGACGGCCCCTTCTTCTGGGCTCATAGAAAAACATTGTGTAATCAGTATAACGAGACCGCATTTCTATAGGCTAGCGGCGGTATATATTCATGGTCTATCTTCAAATAGTACCAGTTTGAGAGCCTTGAACAATTTTTTTTTATAGATATGATATTCATATCTTATTTATACAAGAGTATTCTCTTGTATACTGCTGTTAGACCCTGTTTATTTTCCGAAGTATAATATGATCTAGTCGAGTTCTGAAAATGCAAGCGGCACGGCAATTCTAGCCCGGATAGATATTCCACTAGAACAAGTATGTGGGCCCATCTCTCCACGAATAACTAGGGCAAAATGGATTAATTATAACTTTCTGTCCGTATATGGTAAAACGACAGGTGCTTCGGTCGAGGAGCGTAATAGTTTTTTTAACAAGATGTGACTGAAACGTTACAGGAAAGTCAGCGCAATATTATTGTGGAAGGAGATTTTAATAGTACATTAAACAAACCAGAATCTGAACCTCATAATTTGGTATCGCAGAGTTTAAAACCGGTAATATCCACTTTTGGCTTAGTCGAAATTTGGTCATTTAAAAATAAGCAACAGCCAGCAAAGGTGGACGTTCATAACGTAGCACTCCCGAAGCCGCATCGATAGATTTTTAATCAGTAAGGAGATGGTAGAGAAAGTCAGCAAAGTAGAGTTAGTAGGGACCTGTTTTACTGATCATTCTGCAGTGATCTTACATTTGAATTTAGAACCATTACAGACCTTCAGAAGGTCTAACATGCGGCATATTAACCCACAGATTTTGGAACTGGAAGAGTTTAAAGAAAAATTTAGTCAATTCTGGATAAATCTGTACCATAATCGTAAATATGCTAAGTATAAGATTAAAACCCTTTGTAAATTTTTCCAACTGGAAAGAGCACGTTACGCAAAAGAACAAAAGACCTATTATCATAAGCTTTTACAGGAATACCAGAATAGATGCGTACAGGGTGACCATACGGTATTTCCTCAGATTAAAACAATGAAGGCAATCATTTTAGAGCTTCCACGTCATAAAACCCAGGGGGTGTTGATCCGATCTAAAAGCGATATGATGGACGCTCAGGAACATACAGATGCTTATCAGAATAATGGAAACACCTGAACGAAAGTGCAACTTACCAGATTAATATGGTGTCGGGCCACCTTTCGCCTTCAGAACAGCCTTGATGCGACGTGGGATGGAGGCATAGAGGTCGTGAATGGTAGCAAGTGGAATATTACACCATTCCTCGTGCAGGGCATCGGCCAGTTCTGTGAGAGAGGATGGAGGTGGAAATCGTCGCCGGAGTCGTGTTTTTAAGATGGACCACAGATGTTCAATTATGTTGAGATCTGGGGATTGGGCGGGCCAGGGGAGGTGTTGAACTTCATCCCCATGTTCCTCAAACCACGCTGCAACAACTCCAGCTGTGTGAATGGGTGCATTATCATCCTGGAATATGGCGTCATTGTCCGGGAACAACATCCGGACCATAGGATGCAAGTGGTCTCCTAAAATTGCGACATAATCGTTTGCAGTGATGCGTCCACGAAGTGTGACCACAGGACCCAATGAAAACCATGATATTGCGGCCCACAGCATCACCGTGCCGCCGCCATGTTTCACAGTTGGGCGGAGACACTGCAGATCATACGCTTCTTTGGGCGTTCTCCACACATAAACACGGCCCGTGGTTTGGAATAGGGTGAATGGTGACTCATCCGACCATACCACACGTTTCCAGTCGTCAACGGCCAAGTTGCATGGTCGCGGCACCATTTGCGGCGTGCTAAAGCGTTCTGGTCCCTGATGAGAGGTTTGGCCCGTGCAACACGACCCCGTAAGTTCATGTCATGTAATTCGCGGCGGACTGTGATTGACGAAACAGGTTGGGGGAGGTGCTGATTGAGTTCCTCCGTCACTTGCGCCGCAGTGGCACGACGGTTCCGCGTGACAATGCGCTTTAATACCCGGCGTGCCCTGTCACTGATGCTTTTCTTCCGCCCACTGTTCCGCTTCCCCGATGTGGTTTTCCCGTGTGTTGTGTAGGCCGTCATCACCTTCGACACTGTCCCTGGCGACACACCTAACACACTAGCCACTGCCGTCACACTCACTCCACATAACCGCGCACCAACAATTTGCCCTCTTTGAAACTCTGAGAGGTCTCCCATTTTACACTACCTCCGTCTGCTGCAGCCACTGCACACTCCTGTTCCACGACGCCTGACGTAGTATGGAGACCGACCTAACACACCACCACCAGCAGTCCGACGCTGTGGTCGCCACGACACCACTGCCAACCCATACATCTGACGTGTTGCCAACTACAGGTGTTTCCATTATTCTGATAAGCATCTGTATATCTTTGGACTTGATCAAACGTGAAAAGTTTTGAGGGAAACAATCATATTGTACATTTACAAGATGATAAAGGCAAAATGCATAGTTATGCTGAGGTCCGCACTTGTACCAATACTACCGGGACCATTTTCAATTCCCTGTAGATACTGTCCACACGCCAATGCTTTTCGAGTATCCTGTGCCGGAGATACCTGCAGACGTATTAGAGAGTCTGGAGGCGCGGTTTACCCCTCACGAAGTAGTTACAGCATTGGCGCAAAGTAAGAAAAGGAAAAGTCCGGGGGTAGATGCAATCCCTTACAAATTGTACGGTTTTCAGATATTTTTGTCCCTTTTTGACACAGGTCTTTAATGAAATTCGCCAGGTGGGATATATTCCCATTGATATGTTGATAGGGTTTGTTATCCCTATACCTAAGGTGAGGAAGAAACAGCACATACAAAACCTACGCCCTATCCAGTTACTTAATACGGATATGAAACTGTTCAGCAGATGCCTCAAGAACCTGTTACAGTCGATCAGTCCTTATTTTTACATCCGCAACAATATGGTATCGGACCGGTTCCCCTCCTTTTTAGCCTTGACGAATATACGCAACTATCTTCATAATTTTGTCAATTTTCCTCAGACCAAATATGCGATTGTAAGCGTCGATTTTGCGGAAGCTTTTAATAAGATCAAGTTTGGATATCTCGAGAAATTATTCGCCTTTTATAAGTTACCACCGAACATAACTAGGATACTGGTATTATCGTTGCAGGAAAATGGCGATTAAAATTCACCAACAATGTACGCCAAGTTTTGTTATCAAAGATGGGTCATTACCTCAGGGGGACGCACTCAGTCCACTGATGTATTCCCTGGCGGTAGCCCCTTTGCTTCATTGACTAGATCAGTGTATGACTGTCAATCCACAGCGCTCTCTCACTTTAGCGGTCCAGTCCTATGTGGACGATTTGGCCCTGTTCACCGCGTCCCCGGCTATACCACACTAGTTTTACCGCTGAAGGAAGGGGGAATCAACTTGATGGATATCAAAATGCAAGCCCAAGGCCTACTATTACAACGTACGATGCAGATTTTAACCAAGTTTGAATTTACACTTCCAGCTAGGTATATAGAACATCTCATTCAGGAATGTGATTTCCCCGATCCTTTGGTTGCACCTGTTAATCTCGCACCGGCAGTGAGGAAAAATGTCTTTTGTAACTCAATAACAATTGAGATTGTATATTTTATATTAAGGCAGGAAGAATGGACACGCATTTGGTGTAATATTCATCTGGGCATAATTAATAAACACCAACGAGCACTCTGGTATACCCTGGTACACAACATTGTTTTAACAGGAGAAGAAAAAGGTATACAATCGGTATGCAGAAAACTAGTCTATGTAATGTATGTCATCAAATCTATACTTTAGAACATCAGTTACAAATATGTACCAACACAAGGGAAGTATGGAAAAAATATGCCAGTTTAATCGGTAGAATGTGCAGGACAGCCACTAACATGGTAACAGCGATAGCTTTTGTTCTATTTCCTGATTTTAATTTTTTTCCTAGAACCAAACATAACGCTGTAATTTGGTTAACTGGGCGAACTATAACTTTTCTCTATCAGGAGAACGAACATAAACATCCGGATATATATGTTACATATTTAATGCACCAATACCGGATACTAGAAAGTAATTATAGGAAAATTAGGTTTGCTAACTTTTTACGTGTCATTGAAGAAATGTCTCATAATTAGTTTGTAAGTTATACTAGATATGTAGTCGAATGTGGTCAGCCAATTTTATACAGAGGAAGAGATAATAGTTTCGACTTTTTTGTTTAAATTTCTTTGGCCTATTGTTTTATAGATAAGGTTAGAGGACTAATGTCCTCAATTGTAATACAATTTATGATGTTATTCGTCAGTGTGTTGAACATGGGGGTGACGAGCCACCCCTTATAAAATGTAACTGTATTTGACATCTCAGAAATAGACTGATAAGTAAAAGACTACTGGTGGTGTAATAGACAGTATACCTGGCTGGCAACTGGGAGATCCAGGTCTGAGTCCCGGTCGCGACGGTCTTCAATTTTTCTGTGTTAATTTCAACATATCCATACTGTTTGACGTAGCCGTACCTAGGGTTACCAACTGGAAATTGTCAAATGTAGGACAAAACTCCGAGAAAAGCCGGACACAATGATTTTGCAGCAATGAACATATTTTCTTTGCAGAACCCCATTCCTTATGTACCTTTTTATCTAGTGGTTAAAGCTTTTGAGACTTTAAAAACAAAAATATTACTTGCTGGTGTTCTAGGTCGTACCGTTCTTGCACTTTTCGTAATTTTTGCGAACGGGGACAAAATTAGTCGAGTGCGATATATCGACAGTACTACCAACCACGCATGCTAGTAGCTAGCGACAAATTACCGCTCGTGACCATAAAGTTTACTGTAAATGACACAAACAATACAAATATATGTACAGTTATTTCTTATTCATTTAATTTTTAAAATGTCGGACGTTTTCAAGAAAAGGAGAAGTGCCAGCCTGACATTTCTCGAAAGGTTAAAAAGCCGGACATATTCGGTAAAAACCGGGCGGTTGGTAACCCTAGCCGCACCAAACTTGACGTAAACATTATTTTTGACCCAATAGAAAAATACTATAGGTGTATCGATATTTCAAATGGCTCCTAAACTGCTACATGCCGATATGTATTGCAATAATTTCAAAAAAGCGTGGTACGCGATTAGTCAATACTGTATATAATTTTAGTTGATAATTATCCATAATTACTCAGTTTTCGGTAAATCAAATATTTCTTTTACGTTCATTTATGCCATTATTTTTGTCGGTAATTATGAATAGTAATCAATCCTCTCGTGGTAAATGTAGTCAAAATAATTAGTTTACTGGAATTAATTCTACTGAAACTTTAGAGCAAACATATCATCATTACAAATATTTTTGTTTATATGTTATTGTCAACGTAATATCACTGGGCTTTTTTTTTTTTTTAGTGTATACAAATTGGACAAAGCATTTTTCTTCCTGTAAAACTCAAAGAATATAAATATCATATAAATCATGCGTTTACCAAGGATGATGAGAGTTTATAGGATCACCAAGTTCCATCTGCGATAATAGTTTGAACTAAGAGCGATGATTGCATGGTAGTGGCACCTAGTGACCGGTGTGTATCAGCTTTTTTCTTTCTACTCTCAAAGGATGACAGCACAATCTACCCAGTCAAGAATCGTTCATAATGGATTTAGAGGCTATCTTTGTCTTTGGGAAATGAAAGAAGGAAATTGTTCTTTCATCTGTGTCAATATTGCGACATCAGGAAGCAGCACAGTCTTGTAACGTGTTGACACTAGTGATGTTTGTTAGTGGATTGTACTGCAGAATATATAGAAAATACAAAGAATCTAAATGTCCCCCGAACAGCTTCATGGAACTCCAACCCCAAAGAGCGGCCGTTTTATTTCACTCCTAGTACTGATGCTCTATCATTCTTGTATTTACTCTGAACCCTTTTCTATTTTTTAACCTACACGCAGCAAGAGAACTGAATGTAAAGTTTTTGTTAGCAGCTTGAAGAGGAGTCAGCTATCATCAAGACTAAAAGTAAAAGGAGGCGGGTCCCAGTCGGGGAACTACAAATGTGCCACCGCTAGGTTTCCGCAGTGGGCATTCTATTTCGATTATGTATGTTTCATTGGTAAAGTTTCACCAATGACATATTTTCACCGTCTATAGAATAAATTTTCACCGACGAGTACATGATTGAGGCAAATGTGAGAACAAGAGTCTACGTTCCATCCATGTTAGAAGATAGTATATAGACTTTTATTCGCGCATATGCCTCGATTATTCAGACAGCGGCATTTTAAGAAAACGTTTATCAATTTTGTTTTTAATGGTATTTTCATTGTCTTTTTTAACTATATTTCACCATTAATTAAATGATGAATTAATTAATTAACCAGTTTTGACGTTGAAACTAACATTTATTCTAGACGTTCATTTCGGTCTCTTTGGAACCATTATTAAAGGTTAAACGTTTGAAGAGCGGATGTAGCTCAACGGTAAAGCGTTGTCTTCGCATTTGCGAGGGTCTGGGTTGTTTTATCTCAGCGGCCGACAATACTGGCTGAGGTTTTTATAGGATTTTCACTCACACCAGGCAAATGCCGGAATTGTACCTTTAAATAGGGCTCTGGACGACTCTTTCCAGCATCCTTTGCCCTATTCTATTTCGTCCTGAGCCTTTAGAGGCCTAAAGACTATAAAATAAATTCAAATTCAAAATTCAGCGTTAAAAGTAATATGTTTCGAAAGTACGTTTCTTCATCGTCCACTTCTTGATGATGGAGACTACGTTTATTCTATAACGTTGATTTCAACGTCTTTTCTCAACAATTATTCAACGTCCAATAACCAACTGAAAAGGCGGACATTTTAGTATAAACACTACATTGAAATAACGTTTCGAAACTAACGGTTTATCCACACGTTTTCAACGTATGTGTGCTACTGCGGTTAGGGCACATCCGATGACAACATAGTGAAATGCGTCCAATGAAAGTAGAGTTAACTCTTCAAATGGAGTAAAATAACCAAATTAGAAACGGTTCAATAAATCGGTGTCGTTGGACTCAAATCTGATACCTGTTTATCTCTACGTAGGTCGGTTGAGGCGGTAGCCTGAGTTACAGACTAACGGTCAGATGCACCAACTCAATATTAAAAAGAGAAACGAAAGTCAGGGATTCCGCCAGGATTTTCAGTTCGGGGGAGGGGGGGCTGTAAAGTCAAAATTAAGAGGGTGTAATTAGAGTTTTGCACGGTTTCTATCGATTTTTGACCGTAAAAAAAATTTAATTTGAGAGTGCTCTCGAGGATTCAGAGGGAAACTCACACAGGAAGGTCTGGCGAAATCACTGACAAAGACATTTTTGGATCGGCTAACAAAAAACAACAACATTGTTATTCATGCTGTTTGAGTTTGTTTTATTTATGGGCTTTAGGCATCTAAGGCTCAGCTCGGCATATAGGAGGGAAAAGGACGCCGGAAGGTGTTAGCCAGGGCTTAAGTTGAAGGTACTATCCCGGCATTTGCTTGGTGTTGTTGAAAAATAAACCTGGAAAAAAGTGTCAGAATAGTCGGCCGCTGAGACCCATGACCCTTGACCTCCAGAATGCTAAGTCAACGCCTTGGCCACGGCCCCTCGGTATGTAATACAGTTCTAAATATTCTATTCTAGCCTACACATGAAATCGTTAATATAATAAATAATACACTGTAATCACGAAGAGCGGCAGTTCTTCGAGTAACGCTAAGAAATGAGTCTGTTAGCGGCCCTCACATATCTACAGCTAATTTCGGATCAAGCGAACTAGAAGCCCGATGTTGATGCTTGAACTTGCATTTGAAAGCTCTTTCCCATACTAAGTGACAGAAAAAATGGATCGGTAGGACCTCCCTGGGACCCCCTAATAAGGCGGTTCGAAAAAAAAAAATAATTTCACATTTGTGGTGAAAGCACTGCCCCAGACCATATAGGCGGCCGAAACTTGCGTAATCGTAATCCACGCTTCAATACCTTTCAAACGGTGTATATCACGTCAAAATCGGTGAAGGGGTTCAAAAGTTATGACCTTTTTTTAGCCGAATTACAGAATTTTCAGAAATTATGGAAAATTAGCTTTGTCATTCTGTCTGTCTTTTTGCTTTAGCCCAAAATTGTTGGTATCAGGGAGCTTTAGGGGTCAATTGCGGGCCCCATCGGACTAAAACTATCTTATTTTTTAATAGGACTTACCGTTTTCGAGATACGGAGCATACCATGGTCCAAAATTGACCTTTTGTATGAAGACTATATACTTTTTTTTAAAATA